>BRDA01007841.1:291-28451 GCA_036984385.1 Crenuchus spilurus | reverse complement strand
GCTATGCCCCTGCTCACACACACAAACACACCCAACCCTCCCTCCCCACCCATGATTATTAAATATTATTTCCTTTAATATTTAATAAGAAAATAAAATTCCAGTGTCCTCAAGGGCCCTCCCCCTACTTGATAACTCAGCCCCACTTTTCACCCCACTGTGATGCCCCTGTGTGTGAGCGTAGCATGTGTGCTCATAAGCAGGTATGTTTTTATGCATGCAAACTTGTGTGTGTGTGTGTGTGTGTGTGTGTGTGTGTGTGGGTGTGTGTGTGTGTGTGTGTGTGTGTGTGTGTGTGCGCGCGCAAACCTGTAGGCTAACTATGTATATGCAAGCATGTTTATGTGTGTGTCCGTGTGTATGTGTGCATAGTAATTAAGAAATATAGAGAGAGGCAGACAGTCAGAAATAGAGAGAGAGATAGAGAATGTGAAATATATAAAGAGAATAAGAGAGAGAATAGGAGACACAGAAAGAAAGAATGGAAAGTGAGAAAATGAAAACAGACAGAATGTATTTATATTGTTTTTATCTCGCAAGACCAAAATATGCCTTTTTCTGTCAGTGTAGGACAGCGGTGTCAAACTCTAGTCCTGGAGGGCTGGTGTCCAGTATAGTTTAGTGATTTCTCTGCTTTGAACCTTACACCTGCTAATTACCTGCTGAGTTGAATCAGGTGTATTTGATCAGAAGGATCACCAATCTGGGCAGGAATCTGGCCCTCCAGTACTGGTGTTTGACACCCCTGGTTTAATAAAAGTCATTTAAGATGTGCTCAGTTTAATGAACACAGTCCAGATGTGTCCATTAAAAATCCTCCTGACCTGTGTGTAACCCTGACCATCATCTATAGTTCTGTCTCTGAAGGCTGGGAGGATGCAGTGTATTGGCAATAAAATGAATATTTTGTAGTTTTACATTTTTCAGTGTCTTGGTATAAATGTTTGTGGATAAAGCAGCAAATAAATATGCAAAATATGTATAAGGCGTAATTAGGTCCTTTTTCTCCACCCTCTCTTTCCTCATCACACACACACGCCCACACACACACATACACACACACAAACACATACAGAGAGAGATGTATCATTAAGACTAATAAAAAGACTTTCTAATATCATCATATTTGTCCACATTTATTACTGTTAAAATAGTTCTCCAATTTAAATTCACCGGAAGACATTTAAAAGTACTGATATCCTTACTAGAATGAAAATAGTTGGCTTGGCATTACTTTGTATATATCGAGAAAAAAAATGTATGAGGCATCACTACATAACACTGAGTCTAAACTCAGCTGCTGTGCGCGTCTTACTCTATCTCCACTCAGCCGGCGGAACCGCTTTCCGATTGGTCGCCCGGCTCAGCGTTCAGCCAATCATGTGCCGAGCTCCCCACCAGCGCGCGCCGGATTTGCAATTCCGAATCAGTGCTGCTACTTAAAACACAAAAAACATCAACATCACCGACCTGCAGAGCGGAGCGGAGCCATGGAGCAGCGGCCGCCCCCCTCACAGCGGCCGAAAGCGGCACACACAAGCGCGCTCCTGGCCGACAGCCTCAGATAGCTGCTCACAGCCCCACATACTCCACTTACAGCGGACAAGACGATGTGAAGGCTCTCAGTGTGTGTGTTTCTGAAGAAAATGGAGCTGTAGGCTGGCAATGAGGGACGAAATGACTTTTGTAATCCAACAAATGGAGGCGAGTCTGTTGGAGCAAGTTGGAGCCGCTCGACCTTCACGTTTACAGCGATTCTAGCACACTGTACGTCTGGTGTTTTTCCTTTTTAATAACTTTAAGAGTTCTCT
Source organism: Crenuchus spilurus (assembly GCA_036984385.1). NCBI lineage: Eukaryota > Metazoa > Chordata > Actinopteri > Characiformes > Crenuchidae > Crenuchus > Crenuchus spilurus. The sequence continues at coordinate 26,640 of BRDA01007841.1, read as the reverse complement.
AATCTCTTTTACATTGTAAAATTGCAGTTATATTTCCCTGAAAATATGGTCATGGGACAGGAAAAGAGACTCGTGTTTTGATGTAGCTGCTCTTCTTCGTCGCCTTTTCTCTTAGTAGTAACTACACAAAGTTGTTATCTTTCCTCCTCACTCTTACAGCTTTGAATGAGTCGCCGCCCCTGAAGCCTGAGCTCTTCTCCCGGCATGTCCGAAGAGGACGTGTCCATCATCAGGAACCGCACGGATCCGGGACACGTGGGGCGCGCGCTGGGCTCGACCGCGCGACCCGCCTGGGCCATTGCCGTGCTGGCCAGCGTGCTCATCTTTACCACAGTAGTGGACGTGCTCGGCAACCTGCTGGTCATCATCTCTGTGTTCCGCAACCGCAAACTGAGGAACGCAGGTGAGCGGCACTCCTTTCTAACCGCGAGCGCCAGGTGCGAAGCAGGTGTTTGTGTTTGAGAGCGCAGGCTGATAGACAGAACAGTATGGAAACAAAGAGTTCAGGGCTAAAAGAAAGTTAATGACTACTTATATGGAGGTTTAATAGTGTAAAATTGAGGAGGGGCATTTCTGATTTGTCTTTGATAAGTTATATCCACTGTTAGAGGTTTATAAGTAGGCTGGTGGCTTTTTAAATCAAATGATTCGAGTTTGAGAGGTGTATTTTGTAAAGGTCACTTTGTAAATGTCACTTGCACTTGCAAGTCTGGAACATGAGTTGCTATTAAATACATTCTAATCCCATTACACCAAAACAACAAAAAACAAATTGAGTTCTGTACCAAAAAATCCACTTGGCACCATTTAGTTTTCCAATGAAGCTGCAAGGTTAATGTATACATTAACAAGGCTGATGTATGTATACAAGGTTAATGTATATATAACACTTTTGATACATTTTTTAAAAATTAATGATTGTTAATATTATTAATTTATTAATTTATATTTTATTTTTACTAGCAGCCAGTGACAATATGCTACTAAGATGTTGGTGCATGTATGCTGACTATAACAAAATTCTACTCAGTCAGCGTGGCAGGACTGTCATGGGTTTGCCTGTATTTTATTCTAATTTAAATCTATAAAAGCCCCCAATATGTGATGCTATTAAACAAAATCTTCAAAATGTTACAGTTGTATAATTTTCTCAAGCATGATGTAATCAGCTTTTGATAATGGCCTATTGATAATGCACTTTAATTGTGTAAGTAGTGTCCTCATTTATCCGTCCAGCTGTGCCACTCAAGCTGAAAAACACTGTAGCAGAATGGAGGCTGCTGAAGCAGAAGCAGCACAGATGAATACCAGCATGTTTCAGCATATAGTCATTTAGTCTACATGTAGTCAACCAGGTCACATGACTTAACTAATGTCACTTAAGCCACAAGTGGTGGTTTTTCTATTTAGATGTTTGTCAGTGTCCCACTTTGCCTGAACACTGTGACAGTGCTCAGAATTCCTTAACTATTGGAAGTGACAGTGTGCTTGTCGTGAATGAAAGTGACAGTGTGCGTAAGACGTCACCGCGCCGGAGTCGCTGCTGCTCACGTGCCAGTGAACGGGAGAGCTATGAATGAATTATGCAGAGCATGAATTAACTCTCAGTCTCATTAGCTGGGAGCTTATGCTTTTTTAATGTGGTGGAGTGGGATTTGCTCCTGGCTTGAAAAGAGCACACAATTAAAATTTGCCAGCTAATTTGGATGCCCCAAGATGAGAAAGATGCTTTGTTCACATTTGTTGATGTGCCTTCTAAATGTTTTTTTTTTCTCATCAGTATATGTAACTTGTTTTAAAGATTAGAATTCAGACAAAGTGAATAAGAATTGTGATAAGCTCACAAACATAGTAGAATGCCAGATAACAATGTGCTGTTAAAGGCTAAATGGTAAGTTTGGTTGTATTTTAGAGGTATTTATTAGCCCCAATGGTGTTTCAGATTGTGGAAGACCTGGTTAGCCTTTATGAAAATAAACTGTTGGTTGGCTCTGATTAGCTTCGGATGACAGGCTCAAATAAGCAAAACCAACAAAGTCTCCTGAATTAGGTGATTCTGACTCTAATCACTAATTGTGAAATGGACGATTTAGATGATTTTGTAACCAGTTGTTTATTACTTTTAGAGTTAACAGATAATTATTAGATTCTAATGGTCATATTGTGACATCATCACACTTAGAAATAACAGCTTAGGGTTTCATTTTATTTAAATTAGGAACAACTCAACTAAACTGAGTAAATGCAACTACACAGTAAATCTGCCAGTGTTAAATCAACACTATTAGAGTTAAATTAACACCGATGGTGTCAAAATGTAACACTCTCAGTGTTAATTTAACTCTAATAGTGTTGTTTTAACACTGGCAGATTTACTGTGTATGTTTTAAGTAAACATAGAAACTTGAAAAAAAAAGTTATATATACAGTCATGTCAGAATATTATGACAACCTAGTATCTACACTCATTGTCCATTTCTCCACTGATTATATAAGTGAAATTTGTACAATTACAGACTGTAGTCCGTCTGATTCTCTGTATACTTTCTTAGCCTCCTTTCACCCTGTTCTACAGTGGACAGGACCCCCACAGGACCAATGTTGAGCAGGTATTATTTGAGGGGTTGGATCCACTTGTACCAGCGGAACACACTAACACACCACCACCACATTAGTGTCATTGCAATGTTAAGAATGCTCCATCACACAAAAAATACATGCTCAGTGGTGGTCTTATGGGGATGCTGGCTAGGGTGAAAGGGGGTTAAACAAGGTATACAGGGAAACAGATGGCCTACAGTCTGTAATTGTAGAACTATAGAGTACACCTATATGGTCAGTGGAGCTGATAAAATGGGCAACATGTGTAGATACAAGAAGCTGTATCTACACTCTGAAATGTCTGTGTATATATACTTACAAGGCAACTTTTTTCTTGCCTCCTGTAAGTAAGATAAACTTCTCAGATTTTAATGTGTATGACTTGTGTAGGGCATGTCTGAGAGTTTTGGAAATGTAGAGAATGAGTGAAAGTAAATGACTCAGAAGTCACTTCAAACGTGAAGGCGCATGTTGAATGGAGTACTCAGTTGCATAAAAGCTGCCTCACTCAAAGCCAGAACATCATCTTCTTCCTGATGCGCAAATGTTTCACCACTGATAGAGATGGTCTGTAAAAAAGGGGGAGGTATATACAAATATTAATACATGATTTTGATCAGACTCAGCATGCAGAAAAAATGAATGAATGAATGATTCCATTGAAGGACTGTCTAGCACTCTGAATTTTTTTTTACATAAAATGAGTTACATCAGCTGCCGACAGTGTGGAGAACCTACTTGAATGATGTAATGACATCAAAAGTGGCTGTGCGCTCATTTTTACGTCAGCTCTGAAGAGGAGTAGAAGAGTCATAGAACCATCATTAGAAATGCCAAAGTTAAAACTAGGTGAGCTTTGTCTATTACATTTACTTTTTATTAGAGGCCTAGGTCATCTCTAATATATGCATTCTGACTGTATCATGAACATTGTCTGTAATTAATACTGTAGAACGGTGCAAAAGTCACACACTTGTAATTTGTTTGACATTTCATAGTAAAAGCCATTAATGTGTAGGGAGCAGGTCATAATTATAATATTAATATGTATAGTTAGACTTTATTGAGCTCTATGCACTGAAACAAACAGGCAACTCTCTTGCATTAGAGACAGTTGTGACAGAATCATTCTTAAAAGGTTTTGTTGTTTTTGCGGGGGAGTGAAGTGATGGTTTGGAGATATGTATATGGAGTTCAGAGAGTGGTAGTGTATTTTGTAAAAAGCCATCTTGTAATTTGCACTTCAGAAACTACTAAATGCTTTAAGAGTCACATTTTACTGTGAAGAATGCATTCAAGCAATCAAGGGTTTTTTAAAAGTCCTTCTAGATGCATTTCCAGGATTGCTGTAAGGGATGGCTTTCATGTGTCACATAAAGCACATCAAAGAATGCTTCTACTTGGCATTAAAGGATTCTCTAAACAAGATAGAAATTAATGTTCTAATAAAGGCAGCAACTGCAGCACAAAGATCTGCAGATCTTTTATTTGTGTATAATAAGTAGGAATTTAAACTTTTCACATTACCTTAATGAACACGGACATACCAGAAGGCTTTACAAAACCTATTATTGCTAGAAGTTTTGTGCATCATGTGTAGAACAACTTGAATGCACTTTATCATAAATTATACCACAGGTAGTTTCGATCCTGCAATCTGATTGGCTGAGAGAAGTTCTAGGAGTGCAGATATTGTTGATAACGACACTCTGACTGAAGCTCTTTAAGTATTACTCCGCTACATACACTTAACCTAGCAATGACTCCAGGGCTTGACTGCAATGGAAAGACAGAGAAACAAAGTCAATACATTAAATTAACTGAATGTTTTATGTGTTTATAGCTTGGATGAAGAGCAGTGATAAAGAAGTCAGTTTTAGTACTTTAGTACCATCAAGAATCTAAATGAATCCGCTTATAACAGTAGCTGCACTGAGCTAAGAGCTGAACTTAACAGATATATGAATGAACCTCTGATCAGCCGTGACTGGTGCTTAATGAAAGTCGCATAGTTTACACCAGCAAACAACATCTGAGAAATCAGTATATTTGTTTTTATTGTCTATATAATAAACAATTACTGGGAAATTATGTTCTTCAACTATTGTGACTGATTAATTCACTGATTAATGATGATGTTTTAGCAGCAGAGTGTGTCATAGAGGAACTACTTTACCTCGCTGAATGATAAACAAATTGTTTTTTCTGTCTTTTTTATCTTAAAATCTAACAATAAACAGAGGTAAACACCCCCTCTTGTGCATTATTACTTCTGTATTTCTCTGGAACTGTAATGGAGGAACAGAGCACCATTCTTCCAAAAATATTCCAACAATTAGGGTTGTAATAATATGTCAGTTCATTTCCCTGATTTTCATACCCTTCAGATAATTCAGTTATCTGTCCTATACTATGGATGTGGCGTTGTATTCCTGAAAACTCCCATTAAGATGGAAATGTTTCATCATTGAATAAAGGCAATCAGGCAACATAAGTTTGTATTCATTTGCAGTGACCCTTGCCTATAAAGAAACAAATGAACCCAAACCATGCCAATAAAATGTTATAACATAGCATAGCAGCTCTGTAACTGTAGGCCTATACTTTTCATCATCCCACACATTCACTTATAGCAAACATTTTAATGAATGTCTCCTCTGGAGTGTATTTACAGCCCTACTATAATATCCCTCTTAATGTTGTTGCTAATTAACTTTTCTTACTGACACATGTTCTGCACTGACATTCTCAGTTCTGTGAGGAACAGTTGCTGGTCTGTTTTTCCTTACTGACCAAGCTTGACAACTGACAAAAATGAAGCAAAACTATGAAAATCTAAACTAATATTAGCCTACATGATCAGCTATCAGAATTAGTAGCGTCTTAAAACTGGGTCAAGTTTTCAAATTGGTCCCAAAGTATGCTTTTCTGGATATGTTGTGGATACTGTCCATATGTACAGAACACTAATAACTATTTGTATCTATGCAAAGAGAGCATAATTATTCTTGTTTACGATAATATGTAATATGTGAAAGTTTGAACAAAAATGATATTCATAGTCCTTGAGAGTGTTTTAAAAATGGGATGCTAATGGTTCTTTTTTGCCTGTACTAAATTATAAAACCTTGAAAAATGTAACAAAAGTTATTTCAAGTAGTAATGCATTAAATAATGTAATTTTGTAAAAAAAAATTAGTAAGTCCTATGTTATGTTTTGTCCATATTATCCACCTTTACCAGAGGACATATGGTAATTGCTTAATTGCATCATACAGAACACCTGCATGCATTATGTGTCTCTGCTTATTTATTCAATTTGGTTTTGTCACCTAGCTGTATTATTGTGCTGTTTGCTGGCAATAGTGCTTTAAGGCCCACTAAAGCTCAGTGGTGCAGAAGCAAAGACTAAAGACATTAAGGCAGCCTGACAGCATGGTAATTTTCAAATCTGAGGATAAATATAAAACCCTCTTAGCACCCAATTTATTCAGGGAGCTAGCCCATGTTTGTAAGACTAACACAAGTCATGTTGAGAAATGGAGATAGAAATTACTAATAGATATGACTAAAATGACTAAAGTTTCACATGTTGTCCTCCCACTGTTTGTTATTTATGTCAGCAATCTCGCCAACACTCCATGTCCACCATCCCCCTCTAACATGAATCCTTATCAGGTTCAACATGACAAGAATCCAATGAATCTTCGCTTTCCTCAAACACCACGTGGGTTTGGTGTCAATTATATCTGCAGTATTCCAGCCTCACTCTCAGGCACGGCTCATGTGATAATGTATAAAGTAATAAGAATTCTAAACATATATATGTGTTATCACAACATAGTGTTTCCTGAGTTTGTGTCATATATGGGTTTATATGACAAAGACAGAAAGAGAAGAGATGATATCCTTCTGAATGAAGAATTCAATATATCAAGATGTACTTTGGTTACGTACGCTCAACAAATATATTGAGGTTCCACATATTTAGCAGTTTCAGTGAAAATCCCATAAAAAGCACAAAAATGAGAGTGAAGCTGTTTGTATTTTATGACACTAATTATAATGTGTTTACAATGTATTTGAATATTTTAAAGAATTTTAATTAGTTTTAATTTTAATTAGTTTTAATTTTAATTAGTTTTCATTTTACTTAGTTTTAATTTTCATTAGTTAATCAAAACAGCAAGAAAAATGTTAATCTTGTTGAGAAGTACTGGCCCATCAAAATGTCTGATTAAATGGTTATGGTGTAATGGTTGGTATGGTCAGTATAGGTTGGTGTAGAGTGGTGTTTATTCTCAGGGGACATATTGGAGTTCATTTCCCTGCCTGGACAGGCACATCATGCTCTACCAAAAGAGTCCTTGCAAAAGATTCCTATAACTCCAGTACATTCGCCTACCAGATGGCTGACAACTCGCTTTTGCAAACAAACCCACTGTCAGATTGCTCAGTGTAGAAGAAATATTGTTTACGCAATGCTATGGTTAGACTTTCTTAAAATGATCTGATTTATCCACACAGGAGAAGGATGATTCACCAGATTTTAGCAGTTTCTTTCACTGTTGCAAAGGGTTCGATATTTAAGTTTGTTTATTTTTGCACCCTTAGTAACACCAGATCTATCAGTATCTATCATAACCTTGTGAATCTAGTGATGTTGACTTGATGTTTCTCTTTGCTGAGAAGTGTTTTCCTTGTTTGGCAAGAGCTGTAATGAGTATTGACACTACTCCTTGTGACACATCAAATGCTGCTGTTTGAATGACAGACAGGCCTGTGGTTTGGACAACAACTGAATCCTTTCACAGTCTTTTAATCTGAGCACACACTACAGGACCTTTCTGTTCAGATTTAGCACTGATTCGCCTTTCCCAACAGATTTTAAAGACTGAAAGAAGATAAAATCGCCAAGGCTGAATTGGGGACAGTGGGTGGAAGAGATTATCTTGTAGTTTGAGACCTTCCATGAGTCAATATTAAGCCTTGACACTAGCCTGCGTATCAGAGGCACTTTGATTTTGGTTTAATTAAATTATTTTTTTTTTAATTTATTTATTTTTGTAATTTGAGAAAGAAACTTTCTCTCATTGGGTGAGATTTTAAATTGGGGCATTTTAAATTGTTCATTTTTTAAAAACCTGCAAGTGTGGCCTTTATATTTGCATCGATAAAATCACATAATATGTTGTTATTATGACAGTGACAGAGGAGGATGGCATAATAATGTCAACAGGCAATGTTGATGTAATTATATTATGTAGATGTAGACCTCTTTGAAATATGCAAAATAGAATGGTCTTTTACTTGTGGCGTTTTCATTACTTTGTCTAAAACTTGAAGCGATGAACAGTAACAAGTGTGAGAGAGTGACATTTACAGAATGTGACATCTGAGTGTGTGAAGCTGGCCTTGATTGTCTAAAGTTCTGCCTTGACGTCCAGACCCAGTGCAGTTTTGGTTTGAAACATACTGCCAACTCTACAGCCAGCGTTTGATTGACAGCGCTTCACCCCATCTGCTGATTTTGAATGGCACTTGTGCTGTTATATGAACTGTTAGACAGATGCCTGACAGAAGATGCATTTAAAATAACCTCCTTACCTTTGAGTGCTGAACCACTTAGGTTGTGTAATGAGTTCTTTATAATACTACCAGCTGGGAAGTGAGGTTAATACCGGTTCAAGTGTATAGTACACATATACTGTGCGTGTATATATGTGCTTGTTTGTTCGAGTTGCAGATTCCCCTGCAAGGTTTTTACGTCTGTGGGGCGTAGGTGTTCGGCACTTCAAAGCAAATGCTGCGTGTGCGTTAAGCAAGACCCTTGCCTGTCTGTTCTGCTTCAAAGGCAGCCTCCCAGTCTTACATCACCTTTCCTCTGATAGACAAAACTCACACTGACACTTCTCTCCTGTCTCCCTGTGTCGTGATTTGCACACACAGGAGCGCCAAAGGTGGCTCATTAGGCTGAAGGAGGAACCCTGCCAGATTCTGTTCCTGCTTTGACGCCACTTCCCAGGACTCGGCTGCCACTTTCTGTTCCCCTCCAGAATGGACTGCTTGTCTTTTCTTCTGTGAGGAAGAAAAATTTATTCTTTCATCACCCTGTGATTATGGAGATGTGTCCAGCATCACTTACAAGAAATAACACTCTCGCAGATATACAGTGAGTGTGCTTCAAAACTAAGGAAACCATCTTGAGGAGAGAAAAGTAGCTTCCTGTGTTACTGTTGAGTGCTGGATGTGATAAGAAGAGAAAAAAATATCTGAACAGAAACTGAAGTAAAAACATCAATCTTTAACAACAGGATTCTAACCATTATTGGCTTTACTGTGTGTCCCATGTGATAATGAGAAACATTGGATTGAGGGACTAGTGGAAAAAGAAAATGTAAAAAAGATGATGTATCAGATGTTACACACAGGTGACATTTTTTACCTCATGCATAAAATGTTTCAAGTTTCATGTTCCACATTAATGCTTTATTCAAATTAAACCGATTTTCATTTAAAGATATGGATAGTCAAGTACTGATCATTTGTTATTCAAACTATTTGAGATGCCCATTCCCCCTTTCAGAGCAATTTTAGTGTTTCAGGGCAGAAACCCAATATTGTGTTGAAAACTTTCCAGGAAAGTTGGCATATGCTGACTCCAAATCTTCCCACAGTTAACCGTGAGCTCACTGTGAATCTGTATTCAGAAAAATGTAAGTTAATTCCAGTTTCACTGAGATGTGTTGACTGAACAGTCCGCTAGGGGGCAGCCATGGCCTAGTAGGGGGCAGCCATGGCCTACTGGTAAGGATCTGGTCTTGTGACCGGAAGGTTGCCGGTTCGATCCCCAGACAGGACATGACTGAAGTGCCCTTGAGCAAGGCACCTAACTGTTCCCCGGGCGCCGGTGGATAAGGGCTGCCCACCGCTTTGGGCACAAATTCTCACACACTAGTGTGTGTGTGTGTTTCACTACACGAATGGGTTAAATGCTGTTGTGTGAAAATCACATTCGCAAATTGGTGAATTTTAAATCTCTTACATTAAACTGAATTTATATGGTAGTCACAAAATTGGTCAAAGTATTGTCTTGGGATAATGGGAATGTTGTTCAAAGTTTCAGAGGCATTCAAAAATCAATTCATTTTATCAACAGTCATTTTATCAAGTCATTACATCACAGACAGCTTGAATATTTGACATGGAGCATGAGGGATGCTTGGCTTCAGTTTCTGAGATTGAGGGTTTTTGGCCAGTCCAGATTAATTATTTTGAAGCTTATTGATCCCATGTTTACGTAGAGCTTCCTTACACTTCAGTTCCAAAATTGGGTAACACTTTATAATAACTTTCATTAATAGCTCGTTAACTAATGATTAATAACTGTGAACAAATAATTAGTTCATTAGAATTTCATTAACAAATGATTTACTAATGATTTGTTAACATTTGCAAAAATGAATACAATCATTAGTAACTACATGAACTGTCATTTATAAACATTTGTTCATGTTCAAATTCTCATGAACTAATGATTTGTTCACAGTTATTAATCATTAGTTAATGGCTTATTATTGAAAGTTATTATAAGTGTTACCCAAAATTGTTGCTGAAAATGGTTCTCTTTTCCTTAAATAACTAGTTTCTTATGTTCTTGATGAAAAAAACATGGACCGCTTTAAGGTTATGAAATGCTTTGCCACATTCTGCCAAGGTGCAATGAGTGTCATATTGGACTGCCCGTTAACAGTTGACTGTTCATCCACACAGTTTGGGTCAGCCTTCTTTCACCTTTTTTCATCAACAAAGTTATTTTCAACTACTGCTGTCTGAATGGCATTTAGATGGAACACTACTGCAGACACATAGAAGTCACTGTTGTGCACTCAAACCTGTATGACTTAGGTTACACTTACTATTACACACTGTTCAAATGCGTACAATTTATTTTTTTCTTGCTCATTTTAAATCACAGCTCTTTCTCATTGCTGGTCTTTCATTTCTCATTTCTCTTCAAGCAGTTATCAGTGTGGTTATGTAATACAGGGTTTAGAGGACAGGTGAATGCTAAGTGAAGTCTTCATTGTATCAAGTTCCGGAGAGTCCCTCAGTCTTGTGGCTAACCTCAACTCTCTGCAGCGGCAGCACATTGGTCCCTAAGCTCAAAGGGAACATCAGGCCACGTAAGGGCATTGAGAGGGGCTGCTGCTGAGCAGAGTGACAAGAGCAAGTGCCTGGAGTAATCACCAGGGGAGCTTACAGAGAGACAAAGAGAAGAACGGAATGAACAGAGTTTCTGTTTATAATCATTAAGTAGTACAATAAGCAACACATGAAAAGACACATACTCATCCAATGCTTCTTTAGAAATGAAGAGTATTAAATTTTATATTTTTATTTTGGATTTTGTGATTAAATTACAAATGTTTGCAGTGTTTGGTATTGTGTTTTTTATCAGAACACTTCCTATATGACCTAACAATTATTTTTTTTCACTTTGACATTCTGTATCAATATATTGGACCCAATAATACACACAAAAACATCAAATAAAAAAAAAAGTATATATATATATATAAAAATAACTTTAAAGACAAGCATGTTCACTTTTTAAAGAACCCAGGCATCATGGGCATCTCACCCTTCTTGACTTATTACTTTTATGGATGTAAAAATGTTTTTTATATTAGCTTTAAATGATCTGCATTTATGCAGGTCTATATCCTCATCAAACTAAAAGTAACAGAGTTTCAAGGCAGTACTTTTGAAGGAAGGTGACAGCAGTAATTCTTTGTCAAAACTTTGTCTCTGTTTTGATCACAACTGCATGATTGGTGAATCCTAAAGGTTAGAGCACCTTTGTTGCAGTAAAACCCACCACCTTCTAGGAATTCCTTATGATTGATGTTGGAACATTATATTCAGCCACAAGACCAGTAGTGATGTCAGACACTGATGTTTACATTTACAACATTTAACAGACTCTCTTATCTAGAAAAACCAATTACATTATTTTTGTAGGCAATGAGTGTTATTGGTATAGTCTGCTGTGGATGTCCAGGCTGGGGACTGAACACCAGTTTGTCACAGGGGAGGCATCATTATTACTCACTACACTGTTTCAGTATGTTGGATGATTAGTTCAGGACAGTTCAGTGCTGGGTGGTTTTATACATCTATAGTCTATGCTTGGCATTAAGCATGATGACCTTATATTCATGTGTGGCTGCTTCGAAGCATCCCATTCAGTTGCCAATGCATTTCTATAAAGATAAATGTGATATATATCAATTGAAGAATCCGATGCGAGTGGGTGATATTTTAAATAGTGAAATTTAGTCATTAAAAGAGGTTTCTGAAAACATCTTTGGCTTGCTAAAGCATAGACTCTTAACCTTAGTTCCATTGTAAGACAAATAAATTTGTATGTTCTAGCCAAAACATCTTACGGTGACCTTGGTTTGTGCCAATCACATAGTCTGGGCTAAGAGCACAATGGCAAAATGTTAAAACATTGGCAACGTTTTTCCACTGATTTAATTGTATGTATCATTAATTAAATGAAAAGAGGACAACTGAAAGTCAAGGCGATTGTTTTCCATAAACCAGCAAACACAGCTAATTATTATTAAAAGAGTAATGAAGAGCATTAATGAAATTTGTGTTTTGGTAAAGCAACATATCAGATTCAGAGAACTGTGATTCTTATTTTGTTCATGTTGTTTACAGCTGTTTATTCTGGTGTAAAATAGTTTATAGTGAAAGCCCAAATTGAAGTTGTTTCCATGTTCAAAACCTCACACAGTCCAAAGTGATAGCCATGTTAGATGTGTTACTTCTCACTCTCTATGTTTGCTGTTCCCTCACTTTCTCTGCTTTCTCTTCCATTTGTCCCCCTCCCCCTCATAGCTTTCTTACTGTCTGCCTTTCAGCCCAGAGTGTGTATAACTGTATGAACTCCTGTCCTTGCCATCTGTCTATGAAACCCAGATCTAATGCAAAGGTGTTCACCACCTCAGTCTGCTTTAGTCTGTCATGTGCTGGGATATGCACAAATACACAAAGACAAGACAGGGATTAACACCTACGTGGAAGAGGGTTGGTGGATTTGTGTCCAACATTCAGCATTCATGGTGAGGAAGAAAAGAATGAAAGAACAACAGAAATCTCTAAGGAGAACCCATCAGCATGACCACAATCCACTAGCTGCAGCACCACAGTCAGCAGAATTTTACTTCCCACGTCTCTCAAAACCCCCGATAGTGTCGACCATGAAGAAAACAATCATCTTAAACTTCAATGTATGTGACCCAGATTAGCCCATGGACTGGGATGGAACATTACTTTAATCAAATCCAATTTCTTATCCAAATCCTCTTCCATATCTCTTATAAATGCATTGTGATCATTTGAAGAGGAGGCTTATGTAACTGTCTCTCAGGACCAGGGGGGCATTTTGGGTGAAGATGGTGGGGCTTTTGGTGAGGAGGGGGTTTCTAGAGTTGCATTTGGAGCCTTTGATGTTTGCAGTGCAAGGCTGAAATGTGCCTTAGTGGCAGCGAGAGAGCGAGCAGCCAGCCCACCTGCTGTTATTTTGCCCCCGATATCATTACTCCTAACACTGTAAAAGTGTTTTCACGAGCATCAAAGCCTAATGGAGCTAGTGCCAACAGAAGCAGCGTGGCAGAGTTTTTCAGGCACTCGTGAAAGAAGCAAACATTAGGGGTTTAACTGCAAATCTGTTATTACTCACAATTTAAATGTGGAGATGTTTCAAGTTCAACCGCTAATTTGATATTTCCCTGTATGACGATATGTTGATCCACTCAATTGTAATGTTTCATTGTGTTCCATTCCCTGATGTATTCAGCATGGAAGTCTGAATAGCATGTAATGTTTTGTGATAAATTTAGTAGAACATTCAACAACAGCTCATTACGCCATAGCATGTTAGTCATAGCAATGTTTATTTCCATTATGAACGTATGCTGCACAAATGCATAAACATATACTAAATACTTGCTGGTTTTTTATATTGTCAGTGCATTTAAAGTTCACTGTTTTAAACAAATCAGAAAAAGTTCTTCTTTGTGGTATTTTAAAAATAAACATTTTACAGCATCGTTTGGCTGGTAAATATTTTACAAAAATTACTGACCCCAAATGAGTCTTCAAAATTATATGTTAAAAAGCAGAATTCTATCAAAAATGTAATTTATTTTTTCAGGATGGCAGTTGTGACATAATGCAACAAGTTTGTGTTCACAGGTGTTAGGTGCTTGGTGCTCTGAAAGGTGTCAGGAATTAAAATTCTCATTTGTTAGCTCTTACCTTGTTAAGAGAGGCTTTCTATTCAAACGTTTTGTCACTTTTAAGTGATTTTATAGAAAGTTGGCAAAATAAAATCATAATTAATCAACACTATTATGTGCTGTTATATGCAAATTCCTGAAGATGAACTCAAGCTTGTGCAAAAACAGTCATTGTAACATTTCTGCAGCTAAACATTTCATCATTTCAACATTTCCACCTTAAACTTTTGACATTTAGCCATTTCTCTGAATACAGTAGTACTCAATGAAAGGTAAGAGTGTTTCTTTAGGATTACTTTCCCTTTTAAACTCTCAGTTACAAATTGAATCATGCCATGTGGTTTCATCAAGATTAAGATCAGACCATCAAATGAAAATGCTTACATACTGATACTTTCACATATCAAACCTCCTCTGCTATTTAGACGCTCGATGTCCAACTGCACTAATTTCACAAATCAAAGAACTATCAAAATCAGACATGTGCAGAAGATCTGAGTAGTATCTTGAGCATCAGCCAGGATTTTCTCAAGTAATTTAATGAAATCCACAGTTCTGTCCTATTTCTAAAGAGATAAGGATGCAAAGCTCTAGACCAAATCATTTGATCGTTGCGTGGATTGTTGGCTGGGGCTCTGAATCTGCATTTCATGAACCCAAATCTGATCAAAGACTCAGGCCTGCAGCAGTTCATTCCTGTGTGTCCATTAGCACAAAATAAAAATGCATAACCATATGTTTTGGATCACGTAAATTATTTACACCAATAGATTTAGGCATAAAAGTGTTTGATCAAGCTTGGATTGTGAACAGGACCATTTTAACCTTTGCAGTATTATTTACCAGTGCGGTATAGAGATATTATATAACACACCATGGTCCGGGACATCATGTTTACATTATGTCTTGATTCATCTGGCCCATTTTAAGAGGGTCAAAGGTTGTCATGTTGACATTTAGAGTGGGGTGATTGGATGATGCAATCATGAAGGGATTTGGGCGTTTTGGTCAGAGAAGATGTCAAGGGCAAGGGAAGATGTCTGATTAGAGTTGAGGTACGTACAGAGAAATGGACAGCATTCTGAAGAGAGTTGAGATTTTGTGTAAAGGGAAAGGAAAAGGACTGGTGCTGAGTGAGAGAATATATAAAAAAAATGTATTAGCTTACATGTAGTTACACACTGTGTAATACGCAAATACTGAAAAATTCAGTGTTTGAGAGGGAAGAGGAGGTTTTTTGGGAAAACAGCCATGTTTCAGCACTCCTGGCAGAGTGCCTCACTCAAGGCCACAACAGCAGGCTCGCATGGTGGTGTTGATCCAGCAGCCCTCAGGTTATCAATTAAACATCTTCCCTGGGATTTAATCTGTCACAGCTTTCTCTTGGTTCTTGTCTGTGGCAGGCATGGCTCTAGACATGGCCACGGGTCAAGTGATGCCAATAATGTTGAAACAAACAAAAGAAACTGCAAACCACAATAGTCAAATTCCCCATAATGTCATTTGTGTATTGAGCTGGGAGTAAGCAATCTTGAGACTGCATGTCACTGCAGAATCCTTCCCAGACAGGTTCTGTACTTTATCATCGACCCACGAATCGACCTTGTGTATATCTTATCAAAGTCTTAAAAACTGTTCCGATTTAACAGTTGGGTCTCTGCAGCTGTTTGTAGCTCCCAGCAGGGATCAGCTTTACATGGCTTGAAGGCTTAAACTTTTGAGGGAAGGTTTAACTGTGAAACGCCTAAACTTTCATAATCAAAGGATTATGATCAAAGGCGAAGTTTGATAAGCTTCACAAAACAAGTCTAGAGGCCTCAGTTAATACAGACGAAGGTTCTTAAGTTATCACAATAGAATATGAAGTGTCCTGATAGGCCTATCTTGATCTACTGTAGCTCAGGCTTTGTATCCATTAAACTACAGAAGAAATTGGACACGTGTAACTGATCATTCACACTTTGCACATCAACTTGTACTCTAATATAATCATGTGACTTACACTATAAAAAATCTGGCTTAAAGGAATGATTAACTTAGAAGTTTCCCACCTCACCTCAGTGTGGTCAATCAGCCAGGATATGTGTAGTGTAAGGTCATGTCTAGAATGTAGACTTATTATATGTGCAAAACGTTAGTACCCTTGGTACAAATCAGCAATAGGACGAGTTGGGTCCCCCTCAGTGCAAAGCATCAGTCCATATTGTTTTAAGATTCAGAGCTAATTTTAAAAAAGACTCAGGGCTTTACATCATGACCTGTTTTTAGACCTGGGGACGTTGAGAAAAGACCCATAGCCCAGACCTAGACTGTACCTGGTCTGGTGTCTAAATTTAGCTTTTTTGGCCTTGTACTGGAGCTATGATGAGCTAATGTTGCTTAGATATACTGGATCTCAAACACAAATAGCCAATTTGTTCCTTCAGAATGCAGTACCAAAACTTCTCTGAATTAACTCAAACCAGATTCAGATCTTAATTAAGATCACAAACTAGTGATTGTTATAGGACACAGTATAACTTACTGTCTGCTGGGCGGATGATCCTAGTCACCCACTACACAGTTCTTTTAACCTGCTACCATCAGGGAGGAGACTGTGTAGTCTTAGGGCTAGGACCAGCAGACTGAGGGACAGCTCCATCCATCAGGCTGTGCGGATGCTGAACTCTCTTCCTTCTCTGCCCCCGCTTCACCCCCCCCCCCATGCTCTCTAACTAACTTACTTAACTGGTTCACTACACGATCTGTCAACTCCTCTATCCACATCCCATCATCCACTTCTACTATTCTCCCCATTTGTATATAACCTGGACCTCTTAATAGAACCAGTATGCACTCGGTCACTTTACTTTACCACTTCCATCCATTTTATTTTATTTATTGTATATTATTTATTCTTTTATGATGCTATTGTCTATTTTTTTACTTTGAACGTCTCACTGCTGCTAATACCTTTTGTTTTTTGCCTTCATTGTTTATTTCTTTTGCTGTAACTTGGGTGGGTAACATAATTTCAATCCTCTGTATGTGCTGTACATATGCAGAATTGACAATAAAGCTACTATCTATCTATCTATCTATAAAAATGAGCCCAAACTTGTCTGTCATGGCTGACTGTAGTGGAGAGATTATTTTCATTTTACAGTTCATAGTGAGTCATGTGTCTAAAAGACATTAACAGGGTCTGTGAGATTTTAATTAAGATCTGGATTCGGTTTAAGTGGATTGAAAGAAATTTTGGTGATATTTTCACAGAAATTGATTAGGCTGTTTGTGCAACATTAGCCTCACAGCTTGAGTTTTAAACTAAAGTAGCACAATTTGGTTCCTGAACTTGGCTGATCATGAATAACTATGATTTCTGGGTGGACTGTTTCTTCAAAGCTCCCCAAACCCAGAATTAACCCCAGAAATTCTGTTTCAATTGCACAGGAGACTTGAGGGGTCTCTGAAGGATATCAGCTTTGATGCTTCCCTTCCCTGCTTGCTCGGCATCAGTTATGACCAAGAAAGTCTGCTGCTAATGAGTGCTTAGATCGTACTATGCGCGATGCTCCTCAAGGTCACTCAGCTCCCTCAGAAGTTCCACAGAGGGACTAATGTAATGTTAAGTTCAGAGAAGGACCTCAGGCCATGGTCGGCTGCTTTGCCCTCTGAATAAACCTGTGCAACCCTCTTCTGGTACTTACTGCCCGTTATAAAGGAGCAAGATGTGAAAGTTTCCACAGTTAGGATTCATGCTTTTTTCCCTTTTCTTGACATGTTTCTTAGCAACAGCAGCGTGAGCGTCAGCGCAAAAGTGCATAAGGAATTGCTTTAAGCTGGAGCGGTAACACCACGGCACTTTCCTCAACTTGTGCACTCTCAAGAAGAAACCTATCACAGGCAGCCGAGCAGAGATTGTTTATTTCACGCCTCAACATATTTGAAAATCCAGCGCACAGACACGAGTTGGATAATGTGTATAAAATGTTACTAGCCTATATGCGAGCACCAGTGTCTAATATTACTTTCTGTATTTTTCAAAAACATCACTGTGTGCGTAAAATAGAATTGGATACACTGGTTAAATTTACATGTAATTGCTAAGACAGTCACATTTATAACATAGAGGATGTCTCAGTAATGTTAGAGTGTGCTGTAAATGACTGTCCTGGTGAATGAACTGTGTGGAGAGGGGTTTCAGCACCATGGACAGTAACAGTCTAATGCTAACATTCTGAAACAGCATAGACAGGTGTATGACTGTTTACTGGCAAGCACAAATTGCCTTGATCTACTGTAAATTATATTTGCCTCCATGAAAAGATGCACATATTGTACCTGTGTAACTTCTATTGCAGACTTGTTAGATTTGAAAATATAGTGGCAAGCACACTATATATCCCCAAGGACGTACAGATACTCTGCTTGAGATGTTCTGCTTTACTATATTCACATAAAAGCACTCTTGTTGTGTGTCATGTCTGTGGCATGCGAGTAGGGGTCTGATGTGCTAATATAGCTTTTGTTCTACACTGTAAAGATTGTTTCTCAAATATTTGTGCTGATTTAAGGAACAAAAACAGGATGGTAAAATGCAGTGAATCACAGCTGTGATGTTCACAGCACACAACCTTGAGAGTTTGGTTGCTTTTATACAGCAGTTTTGTAATTCTGCTTTTATGCAACTTCCACAGTGCAAAAAGTCAAGCAAAAAAATTCCAACTGTTATCCGAATATACAGATTTAGATACACAGATCAGCCATAACATTAAAGTCTATTATCTACACCAATTTGCTAATATGTACAGAGCTGCAGAGGAGTGAAAAAAAAAATCAAGGGAATGTTTGGAGTTCATAAGCCTTTTTTTGGCCTCTGTTAAAAATGTGTTGCCTTATTTTCTGTTGTGCTCACATTTTGGATGCCTTCAGATGTTAGCAACAGGTACCTACTGTAAGTCCTGTAAGTTGTGAGGTTGAGCCGCTGAGGATTGTACCTGCTGTTCCAGCACATCCCACAGATCATATTGAGGTCTGGTGAATTTAGAGGCCAATGTTGGTAGGTTCTAACCACTGCTGACCAGGAACACCACACAAGCCTTGGTGTGTTTGAGATTCTATGGCCCAGTCATCTGGCTCATCTATTTGTGTGGACTGTTTTGGGTTATTCACTTTGCCTGTGGTGGTCACCTTCATCTTCACTAGTGGCGTTAATGTTGTGGCTGATTGGTGTAAGTAACAGCAGGAAACAAGTGCATTATTGCTTTTGTAAAGTTAAGGGGAAAAAGCAATATGCAATATATATATATATATATATATATATATATAAAAAGTTTGTATTACTGGAAACTTCATCCTCAGCCAAAAAAGTGGTTCCAACTGCTTTGAATTAAGTGGACGTTATTGTTACTTAGAAACCAGAGGTCAGCAAAATGAAAATCCATCCAAATCACATATCATACAACTGCTGTGTAAAACGTGACAACTCTGTCAATTATTTTGATTAATAGGTTCAATAGGTGAGAACTTTATAACATGACAAATGTCAATGAGTGGTCACCAGTGTGACAATAGTTGATGCTTCTGTTAGCCTTGATGGTGAGTTGTGAGGCCATTCATTGTAAAGAACCACTGTACCCCTCATATTGCCTGTCTAGATTTACTCTCCCTGGATACAATAACGGCTTGGCTCACTTCCAGTCCATTAGAAATTGCAGGCTCATAACTCACCGTAGCACTGAGGAGGCTTTGTGGGTTTTTTTGTACGTTGTCCAGCTCCATAAAAGGACAGCCATGTCTGTCCTTCACCTCCTCCTTGTGCATATGGACAGCTGAGTGGGTGTGGACTTGAGCTTGTTCTGAAGAGACACAGTTTGACAAGAGAACAAGGGTGGTTCTTTTACACTCCCCCAAGGATGTCTTCTTGTCATGATAATCCTCTCTGGCTTGTAAGTTTGCATTGGTCAGCCTTGGACATGCAACAAATTCTTCAGTATATTTACAATATTTGTGAATATTTATTTGGACATACAGTATTAGGAATTTATGAAAGTAGTTTTTTTTGTTATTCACAACCACGTTTGCATGTTGCACTGCATTTAATAACGACTGTTTAGTTCAAAATGATGGTTCAGAATCACTCTTTTAATCCATTTCTGAGAGAATACATGAATATCATTTACCACAAGAAGAGTGAAAGATATTGATATATAGCTACTATTTGGCCATATCTCCCAGCCCTGTCTTCTGCCTTGCTTTCCTAGCTCCTATTGTCGTCTCTCGCATGCACAAGCACAGATAGATGACCTCTGTAGTTATCAGAGGGGATCATGTCACATTAGATGCTTAGTGAGTAATGAGAACGCTGGAAGAGGAGGGAGGGAATGTGTGGGTCTCAAACTGGCAACGCTGATCTAGGAGGATGTTTCATTTCTGCTCTACTCTGCTAAGCTCCCTGACTCCAGGATCAGACAGTTGGCTTTTCACAAGTCATATCAGACTGGATTATACTCTTTCTCTCTCTCTCTGTCTCTCTCTCACACACACACACACATACACACACATGTACCAGGGTGGGCGATATAGAAACAATGTCGTGATACAAAAAAACATTATGAAACTCTGGGTATTTTTGCTAACTATTACACTACTACACTACTGACTGGAAGCACCTCACAATCCTTGCTACTTTGGCTATGCATCAGTTCAGTAGTCTGGCCATTTTCAGTTCTACACGTCTGCGTATTTTTCTCCAACATTCAATACATTGAATGTATCAAGGCATGCACTATAGTTACGATATACAATGTTACTAACTTCATTTGATAGTATTAATGTTGTGGCTGATTGGTGTGTGTATTCAGTTTATATTCACTGCTTGTATTGTCATATCAGAATATTATCATCACCACTGGTTTGGAATGATCTCAGCCCGGGATGTCACAGATGCCACATGACAGGGTTTGCTACATGCATAAATAAGCTAGCACAGCAGTCAGTACAAAATGATAATCATGGGCAAAGGACGTGAGTTGACTGATGTCCAAAAAGGCATGATAATAAGTTACCAAGAGAAGGTGATAGCATTTTGGAAACCGCTAACTTAGTAGGATGTTTTAGAGCTGCCGGAGAGAAGGTGTACGACGGCATATCAGTGGTGCCCCCAAGTCATTGATGCCACATGGGAACAGCAACTCCATTGAGTGGTACAGAGCAATCAGTGCTCCACTGTGGACCAGTTAACCTCTATAATGAAAACAGGATCAACAAGGAAAGTGTCAGGGACCAACACTGAGCAAACACTCTGAGCCAACAGTGTTTTCCCCACTATTATGTAGGTGATCATAATATTGGGATATGACTGTGAAGTTTACAGGCTTTTTGGTTTGTTTGCTTTTTTCACAAAACACATACTTCAGCATTCTGAAAGTACTGACAGCACTGTTTAAAATGTTTCACTTTAAATCATTGTACTCTGTCATAAATGCACAGTGTAATGTTTTTATGTCGGTTGTCAAAGGATGTGAGATAGCATCTCTCATTATCATTTAATCCAGTTTGGCATGTTTATCTTTCGTTATCAGAAATTGTCTCTGTTTTACATTACAAATTGTCGCTGTATGATTAAATCGACATAAGAGTTAGAATAGACAAATTGTTACACCAGTGAAAGGAGTAATCAGAAGTTCTTTATAAGCCTTCAAGGCTTTTACAATGAGTGGGTGTTGTATTGTGCGGAAACGTGAACTGAGTGCCTAAAATGTGGCCGTGTAAATGGACTGAAAAATGCAAGTAGATAATTGGAGCCATGCATAGAGATGAATGAATGAGAAATGTAGTTTATTCCAGTGAGCAGCTTTAAGAGAGGACACAGTATATCATGCTGTTTGACCATCTACTTGAACATAATGTGCTGTTCTTAATATTTTACCTTCCAGTTCATGTTAAGTGTGCCACTTCAGATCTCTGTGGGATGTGAGTTTACAGAGAATAGCTTTAGCAGTGGGGAAGAAAACTGCAGTACATAGCATAACCGGGGAGCTCTAAGTCTTGACTTTGTTCAGTTTTTTTTTTTACATTTCTCAGGTCTGTGGAAATGAGTGGCAGAAAGACAGACAGGTATTTTTGGAGGCCGCTAGGTTGAGCGAGAGAAGTATTGACCAGGGTTTCGCTGTCTAATGTCACCATGCAATGGAATACCCAGCTGACTCTGTGGCATTTGGAACACAATGTAAAGTGCAAAGTTTTAGGCTTGTAGTGAGAACTACTGTATGTGATACATGCTTTGGTCAAGATTTGTTTGTAGGTGTGCATGTGTGCATGTATAAAAATTACTTTGTGCCTGTTTCGGCTGTTACATATCACAACAGTATCAAGTTCTTAAGGGCAAAAACTCTATTTACATTACATTTACATTCTCAAGGTCATATTTTGGAGAATGAGATCATAAGAAACAAATGGGAGGTAATAACGGAATAATAACATAATATGAAAAAATATACTTTTACTTGTTACTTATGATATTGTTGGGAGGGGGCAGTCAGGGGCAAAGCAAATGTTTGAAAACATAATAAA
Organism: Crenuchus spilurus; assembly: GCA_036984385.1. NCBI lineage: Eukaryota > Metazoa > Chordata > Actinopteri > Characiformes > Crenuchidae > Crenuchus > Crenuchus spilurus. The sequence goes on along the minus strand of BRDA01007841.1, from coordinate 4,168 downwards.
AAAATCACAAATGAACATGTATGTATAGTAATAGATTCCCTCTACACTGGCCAAAGTTCACATCCACCAGTTTCTGGTAGCAAATAAAAAACAACTATGAGGAACGGTAATATTCAAGATGTACATATGTCTCACATAAAGTCTCATCTTTAAATTCTGATAAAATCAGCCCTACATGGCCATACACTGATAAGTTTATCTTGATGTGCTCTGAGGGATTATGTCAATTTATTCACTGTATATATCTGATGACTTCTATATCTGAGGTCTATTTAGTCATCAGTTAATGGAGCCTGGGGCGTTACCCACTTACAATTTATGACTTCTTTTGCAGAGAGCTACCAAAATAGTTAATTCTGCACATTTTAAAGATTTACTGTTTAGTTACTGAATTTAACATGTTGAGAAAAAATAAATAAAACTTGCAGATGTCTTGAAAGTTTTTTGTTTATTATTATTATTATTATTATTATTATTATTATTATTATTATTATTATTTGTACATGGATTAAGGTTTTCTGCACTAAAATGGCTAGAAAAATGCAAAATTTAAGGTTGTTCCACAAAGAGGAACATATTTGTACAATATTTAATTTTCAGAAAACGATAATGCAAAAAAAAAAAAAAAAAAAACATAAATGAAGAACTAATATAATCGGATGCATTCAAGAACACACATGAATACAAGGCAGCTCTATATCCAATGCAGCATTACGTATATGACTGTTGATCTTCAGTCAGTATAGCGCTACATTCTGTTTAATTTTTGGCCATATGAAATTATATGGACTGATTATCCAAATCTTTAATTTCATAAAATTAGTATTGATGCAAAAAAATATTATCAAATCAGACCCTACTGTCCAATATTCTGAAGATATTATATGGACATTTTTACATGAGTTTAACTTGGAATGTCAGTGATTCTGAACACATGCAGCCCATTAGATTTAGGAAAGAGGGCAAAAGAGAATGGATTGAGAGATAATGAGGCCTAACCAGCCAGGGAGCAGAGGCAGTGCAGTTATTGGATCTAGCAAATCACTGGTCACACCCTTGTTACAATCAATCAGAGCTAGCTCACACTTCAATGCAGTTTATTCCCATTTCTGCCCAAGAAATTGCCTTACAAAAACTCTGTGCTATTTACTTTCTCGCATATAGGTAATCTAAATGCAAATACATGGAATAGGACTGTTAATAAGTGGACTAGAATGCCTCGATTAAGATTGCCAAGGTTTCTCGGCTGTAGTCTAATGTGAGATTACTCATCCCCTTGTGTTACCTAACCAGCTGTTATAGGGCCTATTTAACATGTGAGCTGCTGAGAAAATGGGCTGGTCGAAATAACTCAAGTGATTGCTATTAATCCCATTAGGCCAGAGGTTAAAAAGATCTCTGCGGTCTTTCGTAACAAGGTGTTGACTGCTGTTACACTGTGATTAAGGTAATCAACGGATTTGCACATCCCATTTTAATCAATACTTCTCTCTCTTCTTCTTTCAGGGAACGTCTTTGTGGTTAGCCTGGCCTTCGCTGATCTGGTGGTGGCCTTCTACCCATACCCAATGGTTCTTTACGCACTCTTCCATGATGGCTGGTCCCTAGGGGACACACAGTGCAAAGTGAGCGGTTTCCTGATGGGCCTGAGTGTGATCGGGTCTGTGTTCAACATCACAGGCATTGCCATCAACCGCTACTGCTATATCTGCCACAGCTTTGCCTATGGACGACTCTACAGCTTCCGTAACACACTGCTGCTCGTGGCCCTTATCTGGATGTTGACAGTGTTGGCTATCTTGCCAAACTTTTTTGTGGGCTCTCTGAGTTATGACCCACGTGTCTACTCGTGCACCTTCACGCAGACGGCCAGCAGTTCATACACGGTGGCCGTAGTGGTGGTACACTTTTTGGTGCCTATCGCTGTGGTGACCTTCTGCTACCTGCGCATCTGGGTGCTGGTCATCCAGGTCCGACGGAAAGTGAAAAGCGAGGAACGTTCCAGAGTGCGGCCCAGTGACCTGCGCAACTTCATCACCATGTTTGTGGTGTTTGTGCTCTTTGCCATCTGCTGGGCGCCGCTGAACTTGATCGGCCTGGTGGTAGCCATCAACCCTGAGGTGATGGCACCACGGATACCTGAGTGGCTGTTTGTGGTCAGCTACTTCATGGCCTACTTCAATAGCTGCCTCAACGCCATCATCTATGGACTGCTCAACAGGAACTTTCGCAAAGAGTACAAGCGCATTGTCACATCCGTGTGGATGCCTCGGTTGTTTGTGACTGAAACGTCCAGAGCAGCCACAGACGGCATGCGTAGCAAACCCTCACCAGCCATCAACAACAACGAATGACTAACACAACTGTTCTCTCTCGTCTTAAAGGGGAGTCTCGTGGGAAATGTAGTGTGGGCCAAAAGGCCACTTCAAGTCCTACTTTTTAATGAGAGCATCAGCACTTGACATTTGTGACTTTGATCACATCTTTACACACAGCTCAGGGTGCCTGTCTTATTTCTGCTGTTGTGGAGAGATCCATTTCAAAGCACTGTTATTTATTTCATCATTTGTACTGAAACCATGCAAATTCTATGGGGTATTCTTTAACATAATTTCCATTGGTGACATCAGAAAATTGTGTGTCTTGTATTTATTAAAGATGTTTTTGGTACATTTTTGTGCAAGTGTTGAATAGTGTTTCATTTGCCAAGGCCTTACATTCCTAGATTTGTCGTCCAGATGTTAATCATATAACTAGTTTACAGGACAATGATCAAAGCTAGTCAATGAGTAACAATGAGTTACCCAACTGCTGTATGATATAAAGCAGGATCAGGCTCATACTGTTTATGTAACACTTGTTCTCTGATGTACACAAGGTGCCAAAACATTATCTCCAATACAAAATATCCGAGACAGCATTTACCAAATTAGAATGCTCCATTTTTTCTAATGGAAATCATACTGAAAATGTCACGCACTGAAATACGTGTAGACAATAAGGGACAGTCATATTCAGTTGCAGGCAGAATCTGTCAAAGGAGTAGTGAGGCTGGGTAAAGCACAACTTTTAATCTCCTCCTCCTGAGGATTCAGCCAAGATCAATTTTGCCCTTTGAAAGCAAACGGAGAGTGTGAGGAGGCTCATCTCATCCACTTCATGTTTGCCTCTTATCATTCCCATATTAAATGTCATTTATGACTTTGGGGCACTTGTTATTTTGCAAAAGAAAAAAGGGAATGTGCATGACAGTATTCTGTAATCTTTTACTTCTTTAACAAATGTTTTGTGACAAAAAAAAGCCACGGGCTAAGGGATACGAAAGCCAAAGGTCACCAGCGCGAGCGGGTGGGGGGGGTGAGGTGTTTTCCTGTGGCACTATAAAGGAAGGCAAATAGTTTGAATGTATTTAAAGATATGTACTTGTTTTGACTTGGCATGACAATGTGCAGTGTCATTCACCACGCCACAAACGTGCGGCCAAGACAATATCCGTGATATTAAAACCTGTACTGTGTGTGAACATGCTGCTTTACTGTTGACCTCAATAAAGGAAGAGTCCAAATGAAAGCAGTGCTGCTTATGCAACTGGTCTCGGTGGTGATGAATGGCTCGGGCCGAGGATTAGATGGAAAGGATGAGATGTGTTTGAAACCTTATGGCCACGGATCCACAAGGAATTATGAGGAGTGCATGGGAAGCACCCGTGCAGATGGCGGTGATGAGAGCGACCATTGGCCAACCTTACAGTAATCCAGTAACCATGTCAAGCCACAGGAGAGAGACTTACTCTCCGTGCTTCACTCTTTTTCTCATATAAAAGACCACAAACACAAACACATTCATATCTGCAGGTCTGACCATCTTTTCAGTCCTG
>BRDA01007838.1:68717-85538 GCA_036984385.1 Crenuchus spilurus | reverse complement strand
TATCATATGTTATATATATATATGAGAACTTACCATGGTACTTATTTTACTTGTTTCAGAATCAGAATTCTGAATTTTAAATTATTATAATATTTCAATTTAAAATTACTATTCAAACAGTATCAAGATAAAAACAAAACTGGTGACATGTCACATTACATATAAGGAATATAAAATATTACAGTTTAACTTTTTAAGTAAAATTATGAACACAAATGAACTTTGTCACAATATTCTAATTTTTGGAGATGAACATAAACATTCTTATTGGCTATATTTATGATGAGAGAAAAATTGCGTACATTTTATGTTGAACTACTTCTTTAATGTAGTCTCATAATAAAGGTTAAAGTCTGTGCTTGGTCACACTTTGAGACGCAATCCTGAGGGGTATTACAGAAACTGGGATTTTGCACAAAAGCTGGATGCATTGAGATGGATGAGAAAGTTCCTTACTTTTCTCATGTGGTCAAGGGTTGTCTTTTGGCCTACTTTTCAGAAATCCTTCTTGTGAAATGTTACCTTATTCAACCTCTTTCTGACTCTTCTGTTTTCATTGTTGGTGTGCAACCTGCGTTGTTTGCTTCCTGAGATAAAACTGGAGTGGTGCCGTTGTACCTAAATAGGAGCAAGTGTGTTCAGTTTGAGCATTTGTTTGTCTGTGTGTATACTATAATGTTTTTGTGGCTTGTTTGGGAGGATATTTAGTAGAAAACTGGTTTATGTACATTCTGACTGTAAGAACTTGAGTGTAACTTTAAAGTTACACCCCATAATTATAGCTCATTTTGGCCATGTTGTCATGGAAACAGATGTAAGAATGGGTCCGAGCAATGTTGAAGCATGTACGTAGACATACAAAGACACAATGAGGAAGTGAGTAGGTTTAAATGCATGGGCACACTGTTTCTATATTTAGTGTGCAATGTTGTTTTTTTCCTGACCACACATATGCACACACACCTTTTTCATCTAACTACTCAGTTATAAAATGTTTATAAAATGAAATAGAGCAGACATGAAACATATGTTCACTCAAGCAAACAACAAAGCATATTCATGTCTGAAAATGATTGTAAAACATTTTAGTCATCAGGCAGTGCGTATATATAACTGGTTCTTAGAACTTTTATAAGGTCGCTTTTGAGGAGCTCCTCACATCTGGTTCCTATCACTATCACTGTTAACAATTCTGACTGTACATTTCTCTACAATTGAGCTTTTCACATCCAACTATTCTGAATGAGTTCTGAATGAATTCTGAATCCACATCCTCTCAAGTTAATTGTGCAGAAAAAAAGTAATTTAATGTAAAACGTGTGCAAAGCATAATGACATTTGATGTGTTATGAAGTTTCTTTGATGAACATTGATTGCTGCCTTTACTAAATAGCCTGTTATTACTCTTGTACATTTTGCTGTAGGTTGGACAGTGAAAACAAGGAGAACATGTATGCAGGAGAAGTATGTGAAGTAGCTGCCAAGAAAAGGAAAAAGGACTATGTCAATAACAATACAAAATCACAATGTAAGTATCATCATACAAAAAACTCTAACATACAATAGATAAACACTGTTAAATATTAACTATCTAAACCTAATGTGAAACACGCAGTGAACTTATAATGTCACAGAGTGAGTTAGGCTTACCATTTATGGTCAGGATGCATAATGCTCTAAAAGGGCATGCAGATAGCATGCAGGTAACAAGCATTTTGTAGGTGCACCATGCGATGTGACGTAAAGTCAACTGAGTGATGTTTTATGATCTTTCTTTGCCTATAAAAGGACAATGTGTAACTGTAAAATGCTGTTTGTTAATTATTAATCATTGCAACCTGATAACACTGTGTCAACTTTGTGACCAATTTCAAATGTTTTGTGAATTAAACAAATTCTGATGATTCATCAACTAAATGCAATGTGTTTGCAGTTTTATACAAGGAGAGATGGATCTTTGTTCAAAAAGAGAGCACAAGAGAGGTGAGCAATCAGTTTATAGTACAAGACTGAATTAAACTTTCATAAAGGTCAACAACAAGCATAAACCTGTCAATTATACTATTTCATATGGCGTATTTATGTGTCCTTACAGAGGCATGGGTACTGCACGCTGGGTGAAGCTTTTAACAGACTGGACTTCTCCAGTGCCATCCAGGATGTGCGCAGGTTCAACTATGTGGTTAAAGTATGTTCTTCAATTATGTTTGAAAGCTATTATTTTTCTCTAAGAGAATTATTGTCTCATTGTCTCTGTGTTCATATCACTGCTTGCTCACTCTGTCTTTGTTACTGTATCTCTTTGTCATTGTCTCTGTTCATATCACTCTCCTCTGTTTCTCACTGTCTCTGTTATTGTTTCTCTCTCTCTCTCTCTCTCTCTCTGTCTCTCTCTCTCTCTCTCTCTCTCTCTAGCTCCTGCACCTGATTGCTAAATCTCAGCTAACATCTTTAAGTGGAGCTGCTCAGAAGAACTACTTCAACGTGCTAGAGAAGATTGTGAGAAAGGGTAGGAAAACATATAATGTGTATTGTGCAAAGGTTATGGCACATACAGAGTTAATTTTTTTGTATATTAAATTCTGTACTACTCACATGGGCTGCCCACATGTACAAAGGTGTATATAATTTCCACATTCATTTAATATTTGTGTTCAGTTAAATTCAAAAGTTTATGCACACTTGGGTAAATTATTGATTGCATTACATTATCTGCATAAAACAAACATATGCACATTTCAATCCAGTTAGGGTATACATACTGAAATTACAATTTTAAAATAAAGCATAAAAAGTGGCTTATCCATAAGCAGTACATTCTTATTTGTATGGTGTACTAAACCTATATTTGGACTGTATATTAAACTTGTAATATATTTTATGAATGTGGAAATGTAAATTATTTTTTCCAGTCTATGCTGACTTATAGTTCTCATTTTATCCTGATTTATCCTTGGTTGGTTGAATTTTTAGAATAAATCTTAGTGCACTGAATAAGAATATGTTCAGCTGCTTACACTGTTCATCTTTTTTATTCACTAACTACTTTGAAGCTACTTTATAAGTTTTTTAGATGTGTGAGTATGGAGTTGGTCTGTGGGCTCATATTCAGACATTAAGGGGTTAAGAATATGTGAATATTAATTGGAGTGGTGGAATGACTTCTTCTGTTCTATGTTTTTCATGTAATGTTCTTAGTTCTGGATGATCACCAGAACCCAAGACTCATTAAAGCCTTACTGGAGGATCTCAGCTCAGTGCTGTGTATTCTCATGCGGGAAGTCGGCAAGTCTGTGCTCATTGGCAATATCAACATCTGGATCTGTCGCATGGAAACCATCCTCAACTGGCAGCAGCAGCTTAACAATTTACAGATCCCAAAGGTGCACACTGTGTTTACTTCTGAGTATACACAGCAGTATATGATTGAACTGAGCTGTTGATATTTTGAAGTTATTGAATAGTGTGAGCTAGATTTTTTTACTCTTAGAGCTGTATTATGCTCTGTGTAAATTAGAGTGTATTATTATAAATGTATTATTACACTTATTATATTGTATTACTACTTCAAAGATTGTTTCAATGTGGAAAATTCCACTCATATTTTCAGCAAGTCTCCAACGGCATGACCTTGAGTGACCTTCCTCTACACATGCAAAACAACATCTTGTACAAGTTTAGTGATGCCTGTGACATCATCAACCTGGGACAGGCCACGCCCACTTTGCACATGCTCAGTGAGGACCGGCAGCTATGGAAAAAGCTGTGCCAGTTCCACTTTGCAGAGAAACAGGTGAGAGAAACACAGACACAAAGATGCCACACCCATATTTTAAAAAGTGTTAAAGTGATACTTTAGGCAGAAATCAAATTTGCATAATTTTCCCCCTCACTCTAAATGTAGTCCACCAAAAACTAGTACATCTCCAAAAAATTACAATACAAGGAAAAGGTTCAGTGGTTTATATATATTTTATTAATTACATGTAAAATATTTTAAGCCTTTCAAGTCTTAATGTTTAATGCTGTTTTAATAGTAATTTAATAAAACTTTTTGAGTGTTTTGGATATATTAGATTTCTGATATTCATGATCTGTAAACTATGGTGGTGTTTTGGGCCACTCTTAAAAAAATAAAAACACTTGACTTCAAGAATAAGTTTGTAATATTACGAGAATAAAGTGGCATTAAAGCCAGAAAAGTCATATTATTATGGCCAAAGAGTTTGCAAAATGATAACAATCTCCTCATTTGTATCGGATTTACCAGTAAAGGAATACTTGATTCATCTTGATTACTGTATTCATTGTCTCCTGTGACACTACATGCCCTCTTCGAAAGGTACAGAGATGTAACCACTGACAGCCCTGTAGTTGGCCACTACACTATTCAACAAAAGAGATTATTTAAATCAGATGCAAAAGCATAACTTTATATTACAACTTTATTCTCGGAATATTACAACTTTATTCTCAAAGTCAACTGTTTATATATATTTTTTAGGAGTGGCCCTAACATGCCATCATAGTAAACCATGCTGATCAACAGTGAAACAAAAAAGACTTGAAATATAATTTTACAGGTAGAGAATATAAAATATGACCTTTTTGAATTTAAATATGAATAGTGAACTTTTATTATATTCTTTATTTTAGTTCGATGCTAATTGGTAGGCTTTCATTACTCATAGACTTTAATTATTTGTTACTCTTGTTGCTCCAAAACTAAAACAAAGTTCAGTGATTAAACATGACTTGACTGACCACATTTTGTCACAGTACCACTTTAATTGTCATCTTTTTTGTTATTCTGCATATTATTTCCTCAAAAAATCACATCACCACTGTGTGGAATTCAGAAATGATACAGTGTTGATTCAGGGCTGCACTGCTATGACAGTCATGTTAGACTGAGAAGACCTCAGATAAGTGCACAAAGACTTAATCTTCTGAACTGAGATTGAGCCAGGAGAGAAAAGGTAGAGGAAAAAGTTAGAAACAATTAGAAAGAAGACTGGAAGAAGAGGGATAGACCAAGAAGATGAGAAAGAAAAAATATATATTTTTTGTCTCTTTCTACATTTTACATGAGTTGATATAGTTTATTATATTGCATTTACATATAATGTAGTTCTGCCTGCAGACTTCAAATCAGGGGCATACAAATGGCTACATTGATTAAACTTTTTGAATTTCATAATGTTAGAATCAATAACTAATTACTGTATTCAAAAAAGTGTGAACGTATATTTGGGCAAAATATACATCTGCAAATGAAGAAAAGCTTGATGTATGGTTGCATTGTCTCTAGTTAACCAGCAGATAACTGTTGATTATATGTATTGACATGCATGTGAAGAGAAACAAGAAAAATGTTAAATATCCATATAGATACTTCCATAAACTTTTTCTTAACTGTAATCTTGTAAGATATAGACTTTCATGCCTAGACCATTCTGGTAGACGTTGTTCTTTGTACCTCCACCAGAGGGCAGTGTATATGCACTACATGCTCAGACACTGAAAGCTGATCCAAAAGTGTAATGAGTTTTTAGAAGCAAGAATGTGAGGGCTTTCTGTTCCTCAGTGCTGCTGTGACAGAAGGCCCTGTGTTTGTGTTTGGGCAGTTCTGCAGACACTTGATCATGTCGGAGAAAGGCCATGTGGACTGGAAGCTGATGTTCTTCACGCTGCAGAAGTACTATCCAAAGAAAGAACAGTATGGGGACACCCTCCACTTCTGCAAACACTGTAGCATCCTCTTCTGGAAGGTAAACAGTTGAGTCACTAAATACTTTTCTGTCTGAAACCAAAAAGAGCCCCAAGCAAACAATTTTACACATATCCTCTTTTAGCTGTTCCTTTTTTGTCAGTGCTGAGCAGTGTTTGGAATAATGGTGTTAAAAATAACGGCGTTACGTAACGACGTCATTTTGTCAGTAGTGGGAAAAAATAATTAATTACTTTTCCTGTCGTTATAACGCCGTTGACGTTACTGGTCATTAAAATCGGTCCGTTACTATATACTGATATACTAACAGTAATCCGAGCGGACCTCTGCTCAGGCTAGTGAGGAGTAACAGGTGTTACACCGAGAACTGTGACCTATCGAGATCTGTGACTTGATAGAAGAAGTCACAGATCTCGATAGGTCACAGTTCTCAGTGTAACACCTGTTTAACTCAAGTCAGTAAGCGATTGGCTAAGGCAGCGTTATGGTAGCCAATCAGAGCCAGTATTTTTTTACACGTGTGCCGAGAGGCAGAGGAGCAAGCCGAAGAAAAGTTAGCATTTTCAAGGTGGCGATATAAACATTATTTTAAATTCATTGAGGTTAAAGGCAAAAACGTGCATGTAATGTGTACATTATGTCCTCAGGTGAAGACTTTGTCGACATCCACCGTAAGCAACTCTAATTTAATAAAGCATCTCACAATGACCCACGCAGCTACAAAGTTAGCAACCACCGTCCACTAGCAAAGGACTCGGGGCAAAGTCCACCAAGCAGCAAAGGCATGATTTTTGAAGAATAAGACTATAGAGGTTTTGTTGTTAAGTTTACTTCTGTTGTGAACAAACCAGTTGTCTCAGGTTGAGAGAATTTAATTTAATTTGATAGATGTAAATGCACTTTATATAGTGTAACTGTTTACTTTTGCTTTTTTTTTTTTTTTATTACAAAGATTTGGTATTTTAAAGGATTTTATCATGCACTGGTCTGTTGATGTGCAATAAATTTCAAAAGTTATGTACAAACACCTTTCTGATCTACTCATTTCAACTGACTGTGAAAACTGCTTTTTAAAAAAATCCTTATTCTTTGACATAACTTTTTTTAACTGTAATGCAGATAGTTACTTTCCCTGGTAACGAGTTACTTTTATTATAGAGTAATTCAGTTACTAAGTTACTTTTTAAACAAGTAGTGAGTAACTATAACTAATTACTTTTTTAAAGTAATGTTCCCAACACTGGTGCTGAGTGTGTATTATCTGTATCTGGAGTCACTTTCAGAGGTTTGTTCTAGTTCAACGGCCAATATCGATGTTTGTCTTAAAACTTGTTTAGATGTTGAGTTGTTTTGTATCTTCTATCTAGGTATCATCATTGGCTCTTGACTCTGGCAGTATAGTAGTTTAAGGGTACTTGAACTCTAACCTATTTGTAATTGTTTAACCTGGATCCAAAGACACAATTGTGATTTGTAGCCAAATTATTTCAATATGCCATTTTGTCCATATTGTGCAGCCCTAGTTCAGATGTTTGATTCATACATGCTCAACTTATATTCCTTCACTGCTCTGCTCTATAGCCTTGTTCCAAACAACTAGTTCATCTGATCAAGGTCTGCATTTTGGTGATGTCAAGAACATGCATGTTGATTTTTGTAAAATTAATTAGTTGAGTTACTATGCAAGCCTAATGTAGTTCATCTGAAAATTAACTTAATAAATAAATGCATTTTACTCACATTTCTGCCATGTTGCACAGGCTTGTGCACACTTATTCGTTGGATGTCACTGCGCATTAATGAGGTCACTGGAGTCTGCGTAAGGGTGCTTGTGAAAACCCTCTAAAATTATTTTGACATAGTCCTCATGTTCGTGCAGTTGGGACAGGGTTTAAGATCTCAGTGCTTTCCTCTGTAACCTGTATCCTTTACCCTTTTTGCTTCTTCTGGTTTCCTTTACCATTCCTCTCCTGGCCCTTTCCCTGCTAAAGGACAGACATTTGGCTTTGCTATTTAAGGTACTTAATAAATCATTTATCACTTTGTATTTGTGTTCATTCTTGTCCTACTTTGCCAGTCTAACCCCTTTGAGATGCTTCATTCATGATCATGTTCACTTATCTACAGTCTTCTGATTTCTTCTTTATAACAGCTTTTTAACAACTGTTTAACCCACCTGCTTGCATTGGCTTTTTTTCTGCATTCCAGCTGTTACTGCGGTTGCTGTTAACATTGTACTCTTTACTATCGAACCTCATTCCATGTCCAACCTCATTCTGTTTGCTGTGTCTGATTGTAGTGTGTCTTTTTAAGAAACTGTGTGACACCTACTGGAGCTATGAGGCTAATGTAACTAGTAGTGGTAGCTTATGGCCCCCAATTAACATTGTACAAATGGCATGTCTCAATCATCACACATTTATTTCATTTACCCCATAACCATGTGGGGTTGTTAAATAATCTCAAATATGCATAGTGTTATCCTTAAATTAGATTTAAAAGAGGATGTTGCATAACTAAAACAGTAGCAACTGACTTTTTTTATTTTTCTTTAATTTAATTAAAAAAAGGTAAACTCATATTTTATACTAATTACATGTAAAGTGACATATCTCAAGCCACTTATTTCATGCTTCTTGAAATGAAGTATTATAATAATTTAAGTTTCTAGATTTCTGATTTTTGTGAGCTATAAGCCATACTGATCAGTAGTTAAACAAAAAAGCTTGAAATATGTCACATTCTGTGTACTGTATATACAAACCGGATTCCAAAAAAGTTGGGACACTAAACAAATTGTGAATAAAAACTGAATGCAATGATGTGGAGGTGCCAACATCTAATATTTTATTCAGAATAGAACACAAATCACAGATCAGAATAATTGACCTAATTAGTGTTAATTGGTCTTCCAGCTGTTTGTTATATGCTCAATTTCCTTTTTCCAGCCACTTATTGCTACTTGTCTTAACTTTTTTAGGATTTGTTGACACTGAAATTTTGAATCAACATATTTCTCCTTTAAAATGTTACATTTACTCAGATTAAACTTTTGATCTGTCATCTATGTTCTATTACGAATAAAATATTGACATTTGCCATCTCCACATCATTGCATTCAGTTTTTATTCACAATTTGTTTAGTGTCCCAACTTTTTTGGAATCCGGTTTGTAAATTATATGATAGTTTACCTTTTAGAATGAAATTATGAACAACTTTTTCACAATATTCAAATTTTTTGAGGTACACAAGTAAATTGCTCGGTTATTCTTTATATATTATATGTTTCTGGCCTCTCTCACTCTTTGTTTTTCTGTCTTTCTGTCAGGATTCAGGACATCCCTGCACAGCAAATGATCCCAACAGCTGCTTGAGTCCTGTCTCGCCCCAGCACTTCATAGACCTCTTCAAATTCTGAATCCTTGGAATGTTCTCCGGACTTTACAGGCACCTATACAGCTCCGGATCTTCCACTCCAGTCAATCCCCAATGAGCAAGACTCTGAATCTGCAAATAAACCTCAGTTCAGACTCTTGATTCCTTCTTTCTGAATCATCACTCCATAAAACATGTTTCCTTCTGTGCCATTATCTGGACTGCCAGACTATGTGTGCAGCATGTTTGGAAAAAGTACTCTGTTTCTCATTTTTGCCGTTATCGAAAAATTGATGTCTCTTTTGTTGTTTTTATTTCCTACTTCATCCAAACTCTAAGGGCTTACTAGAAAGATGTCATGGTATTAGCGTTTTCCTGTGTGTCATGTTGTCATTTATTTCAGATTTGTAAGTTCTACATGTTCAGTGCTGGTCTATGGGAGAAAGGGGTGGGTGGGTGGTTGGTTAGATAATAACGAGGCTTTGCTGCATGCTACAGGGAGAGAGGGATGGTGTAGAACCGAAGGTGTTTGGGAGAAAGCAGAAGAAACCATTCCTTCTGTTTTCGCTTTCGTAATAACCGAATGCACGTTTGACGTAGCCGTAGGTTTGTGTTTACGTCGGTTTATCCTGGTGTTATTTCTTGTGCTGTGTATAAATCTGATGTGTTGACACTAAAGTGTAAATTTGCATTGTGCTATATTTGCCGTACAAAGAACAGTGACTTTTTATGATACACTTTTCTCAAATCAAGTCGCAGAGACTGAAGGGTGAAAAAATTATGTAAGCATTGCTATTTATGAACAAATGTATTTTATACCCTTACTCTTGACTTTGTAATATTCCTTTATTATTCCAGGAATGTATGTAATGGAAAAAAGTTGGGCCAGGAGTACTCTTGATGGTACTGGAAACATGGAAACCTATAATGGTGATTAAAACTTTTGGTGAAAAATTAGCTGTGTGTAAATCTATTCTATCTGTTGTGATAGGCTAACCCAGAGATCCTTACTGGAATTTTTTTAACTGCAGTAACTGAAATATGCTGCATGTCTAATGTTCCTCATACGTAATTCTTTTTGCCTTAAAAAGAAATTGTGCCATCTTGTGGATGAAGCGAGAAACTGTCAAACAATAGGCTTAATGCAGGACAAATACGTACAGTACTGTATATTGAAATCAAAATACTGAAAACTAAAATGGACCTTTTTATCTTGATAGGTCTTGTCTATGGTCTTAGCAAGCATAACTCATAACATAATTTATTGTTCTATATTTTTTGCCAAAATAAATGCATATTTAATTAGATTAATTTTACTTCCAGAAGGCACATCCTAGTTTGAGTAGTCTATGTACATACATTAAACCTGTGATTAATTGTTTTGCTCTGGCGATAAGCATTTGTTTGGACTGTGATGTTTTGCCTTCATTTGTTGTTGCTAACTTTGTAGCTCTTGGCTTGCTAACTTGCAGTCTTGCAGAGTAAAATAACTTGGTGTAAACACGAAGTATTCTCTGTATGAGAAATCTGGCCATATTAAAACTGGTACTGAAATAGTCATATGTCAAGTAAAACAGGGTGGGACATTGACACTTTTTGTTGTATGTCTGAAGCATAGTATGCTTTTTTAGAGTTAAAAAACTCGTGACCATTTTTTTTTTGTTAATTCATCAACCATCACTAACTTAGCTATAGCTAAGTAGCCTTGAAATGTGGCCACACTCACCCAGCAACCAACAAGTCTCACTGGTGCATTCAACTTATGGTGACCAGACGTCCTCTTTTACCCGGACATGTCCTCTTTTTGAGACTTAAAAAACACGTCCGGGTGGAATTTCACGAGCGTCCGGGATTTTGTTTTACTCGAGAAGCGTTTAGTTCACAAACTAGTCTCACCGCGGTCACGCCATCTACACTTCATGAAAACACAGTCGTGCTATCTACACTAAGATTTGTAGTGCGCGTCTACAGACTGTATTACGGTAGTCGGTTAAAGAGCGCAGCAGAGCCTGTTCGCGTTTTTAAAGCAGTTATACAAACACTAAAAGAAAAGTATTTACAGCTTAATAAACATTATTTACGTAGGACTGAATCTTGAAGAACAATATGTCCTTTATCAATATTATAAGTGTTATTTTTACTGTAAGAATTTTAAGTAATGTAAAATCAATCAAAATGTCAATTCGGTTGTATGCTGACAAATATTTTGAAGGGCTATAAAATTAACTAATAAAATTATCATATAACACCAGTATATTCTTAAAGAACATGCTTTTAACAGTTTATTATTTTAATAATATATAATGTATTAATATTTAATTTTCTAATTTTCTAATTTTATTTTATAAATATAATATATATAATAAACATAGATATTAATATAGTAGTATATTATTAATAGTAACTAGTAATTGTTACAAAAATATAGATCATAATTTGTCAATATGCATTAATAATAATAATAATACAATTTATGTTCAAGCAAAAAAAAAAAAAAAAACTGCTGAGGTGTCCTCTTTTTTGTCATCTCAGATCTGGTCACCCTAATTCAACTAATGTTAATGCTGGTAGATTTCGTCCTTGCCATTGTTCACTTCATGGCTGTGGCCTTGGTTTCATGGTCAATGTCAGTTACTGATTTTTTCAATGTCCAATTAAAACATTGCCATGAAAATATTTGAAGTGAACATTTTAAGACAAAAACTAGCTTACAAAGTTTTTCAAGCCGTCAGCTCATTCAGTTCTTCATGTACAGAAGGCTGAAGATTCTCCAGTTAGAATTCGTAGCACTCACAGGTTTTTGATGCTTTGCCTCAATGACAATGAGGTATACAAAACTATTAAAATGTGTTTTAATATGGTGTTATCTGTAATATTTCACTCAAAAATAGTAGCGTGACTACATCATGCTCAGATAATGTAAAGTTTTAGTATAATCTTTAAGGATAAGCTTTAAACAGAACACATTCAAGATGTTTAGAGTCTCTCAGCAGATTGCATAAGCAAGATACCACAGCAGCAAATCTAATGCAGAGTATTATTAATTCTGAACAGTCATCACATCTTCAGCTTTTCCAAGTACGCTTATTTTTACTCTGTGTCTAAGTATAGTAGCATCAGACCTTTTATTAGCAGATAAGCTTGGTAAAAACATCCTGTTTATACCGCACGTCATTTCTCCAAGTAAACAGTGACTTAAGCAGTAGCTGTAAGTTTTAGTGCAACTGAACAGCATTGCTCTTACTTTAATGGCAGAGTGGCTCTATTTTTGATTCACAGACACAGCCTGGATGACGATGTGCTAAACTACACCTTTCTTTTTGTTTAAACAGTTTGTTTTGGCTGACGGCTACAGGATCTCTGATGTGAGTACTGAGCAGTAACAGGATCTGCTTTACATGATTCTTTTGCAAGTCACAGCTGATAGAAAACCAGAATCAAGCAACTTAAGCGAAATGACTGAGGCAAGAAACTGATGCAGAAGACTCTTTATTTCAAAAGGTGAACAAACCAGACTCCAAAACCAGAAACAGCATTTTCCAGCAGAACCAAAGGAAAAAAAAACATTTAGTCATTCTATCATACAGTTCAAAAGCACATTAGAATGATGAAAAAATATTAAAATAATGCACTAGTACAGAGACATTTTATCAATATCAGTACAAGCCAACTGTTGTCATGATTGTCATTTTTCTTTTTCTTTGTTTTGGTCTTTTTGGTGATATTAAAAATTTGATAGTGGCCTGCCTTTGTTATGACATCTTAAAAACAGGTACAGCATTTTAAGACTTTCGTATGATGTCTGCATGCAGGGCCAACCTTTAATAGCCTTCTAACATTCTCCACTGACTCCTAGGTGATATTTCATAAAGCTGGAAGTGAAGCCTGGAGAAAAAAACAAGAGCTAAATGACAATTCTAATGGACAGCACCCAGTTTTTGTAAAAATACCACAAATTTTTATTTGAAAAAGAGTAGTTGGATGTGAAATGGAGAGCCTAATTGTTTTTAAAGTGGAGGTGATAGGAACCAAACATCAGAAGCATTTAATGCCTCTAAAAGCTGTATCACAAAGTTAATACACAAAATATTTTTATAGTGTTTACAAGTACATTCAAGGCAGAGATGTACATGCATTGCATTTTAAGACAAAATAATACCCAAAACAGTTACTGTTTTTATTAGTTATATACAGTAACACTCAGAAGTTTGGATATTAATATGTATAATTATTATTCAATAATTATACAGTGTAGATAGAATCACATTTTTTTGTTTATAATTATTTGAAGTATTTTTTTTAACTCTGTTGACATTGACAAAAATAAATAATAATTAATAATATATATTGATGGTAAATGGTAGTGAATCACTATTTCATCAACTTGACTTTGTGTCCATTATTTGAATATGAGACATTGGGGGTATTAATTTAATTGTAAGTTCACTATTGATGCTATACAGCTTTCCTAATTGTTACAGGCACATTTACAGATCTGTTCATCAAAAATTTCTTGATTTTACATCTTTACAATTTCCTGCAGACATTAAAGTAAATTTGCACACAACAGACCTCCTAGGCTGTGAGATCATGTGCCTGAAGCGGTGAGCAAAATATGAGCATCTTATTACAATCATCATTTAATATTTTATATGATTACATATATCACTGCCAAAAGTCCAGGAATTTGAACAGTACTGTACATAGAAAATGAATCATTACATTTACAATTAAATTAATCAAAAATACTGAAAAAATGGTGGAAATCACTTTTTTTGTGTGTCAATCGTCCAGCTTTATGAAAAAAACATGATGGCTTCATGACATTATCAAAATAAATATAAATCTGCTAGCCTTGGCCCATATTTCCAAAAGCCTGACATTTAAACAAAATAACTGGGAAACCCTCATGTGTCCCATTGTGAACTTCTGATTCTACAATTAAGACTATATATGACATTGTAGGACAATAAGCATTTGCTGTAATACAGTAGTTTCACTCTTTATTTAAGGCTCAAAAACTGTGGCACACACATCTTAGGCAAAATGTGAAATAAAAAATTCTACAATCATTTACTTTGTGTTTAGGTTCAAGACAATATCTGTCCTAGGTCATATTACATATTCTGAACAGCTGAGGATCCCGCAGACCCAATAACTACACTGTGGAGTGTCGTAAATGTGGATTTGAGTTGAATAAGAATATAATATACTCATGATCTGTAGTTTGTAAAATGAACAAGCATTAGAAGAGGTACAGTATAATGTGTGGTGTTCACAGTTAGGTAGAATAAGGCATTATTTTTTGTTTATCACTTTCTCTGCTTAGTCAAGACTAACAATCACATTACAAATGATATACACCCTAATATCCCAATAAAAAAAAAATGATAAAGGCACAGTAGTCTCATGTCGCTCCCTATCTGTGACAAAGTGTAGGGCACAGTCGTATTAAGGCAAGCAAGGGTGGTAAAGTTGATTGGTCACGCAATTAAGGCAAAATATAATAACACGCATATATTTAAATAGTACATTAATTAGATAAATCTAATATTTTCTTGAAGAGTCACATGCCACTGATCAAAAAGGCAGCAGATACAGCAAAGTCACTTAAACATCAAGGGTGACTGATGAACTTGATTTTAAAGAGAAAATAGAATAATAAAACCTATTTTAGCACTTAAAAATACACAAAAGTAGAATTTTTAAGGTCTGGTATTATTCTGGACCTCCAAAAGACTGAGTCAAGTACACTGATTCTTCACTTCCTCCCTTTGCTTGTACACTTCACTTGCAAGCACTTTCCCGAGTGCTATCCAATCAGACCAGAGCAGTGTGTAGACTATAAGAGTTTTAATTCCATACATTTCATCTTCATCCATCACGGCTAACTCAGGTCAGATGTCTCATTTAAGCCCCTCCCATGAACTCTCTGATAGGCCGGCAGGGCCACGTCGGCGGACTGCGGCCAATTTGTCCCGTGCCCGGGCTGCCCACTGGACAGGACGTCCCGCATTAGGTTCGGTGAGACTGGAATAGCGAGAAGAGTCTTCTTCTGAGCCGCCCAAGCCTGCCCAGGAAGGTAATCCAGGCAAAGAGAGAGACAGTGGAGATGAGAGTGGAGAAGAGTCACTCTTTTTCTCCTCTCCCTCACTCCTCTCCTCCAATGTCTCCGCACTTAACTGGGGAGGCTCCCAACCCTCTATCTTGTCCATCTTGCGGTTGGGTGTTATCTGCCTCACCGACATGGCGATGCTGTCCAACAGGTAATGCACACGGTCCTTCTCCTGTTTGCTCTTCTCCTCCTCCAAGCTTTTCTTCGCAGCCCTAAGGGAGACACAGATACCATAACTATTCAACAAAATTCAGCACATTTGATCATTCAAATATTTGGAAACAGCAAAATTAACAAAAGATTTTGTTTAGTTTAAGCTGAGATGACAGATTTTGGGGAGAACCCGGTGAAATGAATCCTGTGAAGCCTGAACCATCAAATGATTACCAGAAAACTCTAATTCTTTGTAACAGGCATGTTTATTTGACTGTCTGACCAATTAAGAAAAATTAAATATATTTAATAACACTCTGTATAAATGCATTTTGCTTTGTATCAAATTTGATACATCTACATTTACAGCAAACACTCTTATCCAGAGCGATGTACAACAGTGCTTAGATTGAATTAAGAGAAGCTAGTACAGACAGGTTAGAGTCCAAACAACTCTTCAGTACAGACACTGTTAAAACAAAACCATCACTAATACCTAGAGAGAAAGATACACAACTATCTACAGTATAAGAGCATAACAATGCATTACAATAAGAGATGTGAACTAGTGCTCGCTTAAGAGCTCCACAAAGAGATGGTCTTCAGTTTGAAGACTGTGAGGGACTCTGCTGTCTGAACAGCCAGTGTGAGTTCATTCAGGGCAAGGACAGAGAAAAGTCTTGATGCTAGTCTTCCACGTGTCTTGAAAGATGGTGGGTCAAGCCCTGGAAGCTCTAAGGGTTCATGGTGCAACTCGAGACTTGACCGTTGCCATTAGGTAGAGAGGGGCTGGTCCATTTCTTGTTTTGTAGGCAAGCATCAGGGTTTTGAATCTGATGCAAGCAGCTACAGGAAGCCATTGAACTGAATGCAGCAGTGGAGTGATGAGAGAACTTGGGTTGATTGAAGACCAGTCGAGCAGCTGCATTTTGGATCAATCAGGGATCTGATGGCTCTTGGAGGAAAATCAGCCAGAAGCAAGTTGCTGTAGTCAAGTCTTGAAATGACGAGAGACTGGACAACACCTGGGTGGCATCCTGGGTCATATCCATTGAATGTTGAACAGGAGGAACCTGCACAACTGTGTCAAGTTAGCGATATTAATAGTAAATTAAAGCTGGTCATCTAGAATCACACCAAGGCTTCTTACTTCTTGAGATGGTATGATGATGGAGTTCTCAAACAGGACAGGAAGTTCAAGTGGTTCCAGGAATGAATAGAAGCTCAGTCTACTTGGGATCTACTGTTCATACCATGTTGTTTAAACAACACATACAGAACACAAAGTTTTTAATCCCTTATATAATGAGCTTTCTATACATTTTTAAGTAATTTCAAGCTTTGAAATGTGTATGCATCCTATGGTAAAGTGCAGTGCATGAATCATCCACCAGGGGGCAAAAGATCTGTATCATTATATTATATATATATATATATATATATATA
>BRDA01007838.1:15074-56409 GCA_036984385.1 Crenuchus spilurus | reverse complement strand
TTCCGAACCCGTGTTTATTAAAAAAAAAAGGTGGTAATACAAAACCTCACCGTAACAACAACATTCACCAAACTGCGTACATTGTTTAATCACTGTGGTGAGAATGAAATGCATATCGTCACAACCCTGTTACACAATCACAATTATTTTCCACAGATGCTATCTTTCACAGTCACATGTTCAACAGTAAGTGAACTTATCTGTTATATTCAGTTCTGTTCAATTCTGATTCCTATTAGTGAGGTCAGAATTATTAAATAATCGTCTGATCGTGATTATTTTAGATAGTCACTATTATTTCCCACAGATGCTACTGCATCAAACAGAAAGTGAACTCATCAGCCAAGTTGAAGTAAATAAATAAAATAACAGAACACTCTGGAACTGAAACACGAGACTGCTCTTATGAAATCAAATGTTCTGATTGTCGGAGGGCAGAGATAGTGTTTATTTGTGCCCAAGCCTTGTCTGCAGTCAGTTCAGAGATAGTGAGCATTGACATACAGGAAGCAGGACAGCAGATCCGTTCATCTAGTTACTTGACTTTAAGCTGCCCATACCGAAAAATAGGAGAAAATTAAGTCATTAATCCTGATTTATGTGAGTATTAAGCAATCTTGAAAGCCTTATTTCCTAATTCATTCATTCATTCATTATCCCACCCGCTTAATCCTTATCAGGGTCGCGGTTAGTCCCCTACCCCCTCACTGGGCGCAGGGCAGGGCATTACACCATTCAACCAAGCCCAGGACAGGGTGCCAATCCATCATGCATGCGCATGCGCGCACACACACACACACACACACACACACACAATTTAGAGTACCCAATCCACCTGACCTCCATGTTTTTGGACTGTGGGAAGAAACCGGAGTCCCCGGAGGAAACCCACGCAGACACGGGGAGAACATGGAAATTCCGGTCAGATGTGGACTTGAACCCAAGACCTCAGCGGCGAGAGGCAGACGTGCTAACCACTAAGCCACCATGCCACCCTATTTCCTAATTCTTTTAGTAAAATAAAAATGGTCAATGGCTGATATGTATAACTGATATTTATTAGCCTTTTAACAATGTGAACACTTGAAGTACACCAGCACAGTCCATATTTGCCAAAGTGAAAAAAAAAAACTATTTCATTTAAACTTTGTTACAAAATCAGTCACCTATTTACATTACATTACATTACATTGCATTTAGCGGACGCTTTTATCCAAAGCGACTTACAAAAACTTATATGGCTCAAATAAAGTGTTATGTTGAATGGAAGAAGCATTTGGAAATTTGGAATAATGAATCATGCTTAATAAAGACACAACATGTGAGAGCATTTTTATCTGGCTCATTAATTCTGCCAAAATAAAATGATTAAACATAGTGAACATCTGCCAATTCCAATCTTGGAAGGTTTCTGATCATGGGTTCCTAAAAAATACTGCTCATTGATTGTTTCTTCCGAAACCAAGAACGATTAAAAATGTTTATCCTGCTTTTCTTGGAGTAACTGCCTCGACTGTCCAGTTAGGGCTTTCTACTATTTGGAGCATAACTTTGATTCGATTGCACTCAGTGACATTAGTGAGGTCAGTATATTGAACGATCACTACCTCACCTAATCCCCAACTCATCCCTAAAATACTGGATGGAGCACCATTCTTCCAAAGAACACAGCTCCACAGCTTAATGTACGGGGGCTTTATACCCCATTAGCCCATGTCTGGCATTATGTATGGTGCCGATAGTTGCTGAAGGCATTCATTAGAAGGGGTGTCGACAAACATCTGGACATACAGTGTATGTAAAAGAAAGCGGGAGTGACCTTCTGACATTGTACACAGCTATGTGAAATAACATTAATCATGTTTTCTGGAGTAATTGCTTTGATCCATTAGAGAAAGAGTGAGAATGATGATCTAAAATATAGGAATATTTTCCTCTTCATTCTCTCTACGCTTCCTGCTACCATTCGGCCTGACCCCAGAAAGAATGATCTTTTCAATGTTCAGGGAGGAGAAGTTGAAAAAAGAGGAGCCATTTAAAATATTTCAAATGATTTGCCCCCTGAACTTTCATATGCCTTATCATCATCAACTCATCAACTTTGGAGAGTGAGGGTACATTCGGTACTTTCCCAGGGCAACTCTTGACAGTAAGGCTCTGCATCATCCTGCTCCGTCCTTCTACTCGGTTCACTTGATTTATGGTGGAAAATGGTCCTTAATGGCAACAGAGCTATAAAATACTTCTAAATGTCATGACAACCTGAAAGAAGTCTCAATATAATTAAACTTCATTATGATTCTCAGAAACATTTCAATGAACCGTTATTAGCTAAATTAATAGTACATTACAAAAATATATCACAATTAAGTACACATTATATAGAACAGTAATGAAATCTTTAATTTCACTTCATATTACTAGTGTGATTCAGAGTAAAAAACTCTTTAAAAACTACACAAATTAGTATTTTTAACTACTAGTGCATCTCAAATTTTATATTCAAAAAGTGAAATTGTCATATTTTATATTCATTATATGTAAAGTGACATTTCAAGCATTTTTTCATTTTAAAGTAATGATACTGTTTGAATAGCAATTTACTCCAAATAAAACACTGTAATCTGAAATTCTGGATTTCTGAATTTTATAAGCTTTAAGTCATACAACAAAAACAAAAAATGTCACTTTACATGTATTGAATATAAAATGACAGTTTATCTTTTTTAATTAATTATGAACAAAAATGAACTTCACAATATTAAATTTATTAAAGTTATGATGTGGCACTGTATTTACATGGTAGTGGAACACAGACAATAAAAACAATAAATTTTTGTTTTTCACTTTTACAATGGAAAACAGCCAGGAAATTTGACTGTTGCTAAAAAAAATAGTGCATATCATAGCTGAATATCATCACACTTAATTCTTAATTCTATGATCAATTGTATCTATAACGTATAATAAAAAAATCTAATCCTACACCAATGATTTAGATACAGGGGGCCTGGTGTGTCAATGCACCCTCATTTTAAAGCCAAGTTACCTGAAGTTTGTAATCGAATGCAAGATGATCATGTTCACTAATAACACCCAAAGGCTCAGAGTTCTTGCATGCTGGTGTCTCTTCTCCACCTTAAATAATTAAAGTGATGACTAAAGTTCTCCTTAGGCCACATCATCATTTGTTAAGGCCCTATAGTAAGTAGCATTTCTGCAGTTCTTCTACGCACATTTTTATCACAGCTATGGAACAGGATGTAATGTTCACTGTGAATTCAACCATTGTTCTTTATCAACACTTTACAGACCTCTGTGGAACTCTGTAAATGCCATGATCATGTTTTGGATAAATTATCTTGTAGTTTTAAAGTTAGGATTTGCAACTATGATTTGTGGGATTTGCAAATCACAATGAAGCAAAAATATTAATCAACTCTGTGGAATATAGTGTTTTAGGTTTAAAAGGGAATCCCACTTAGTTTGCAAAAATTTGAATAATAAACAATAAACAATAATGTCAACAAAGTAATTCACAGTTGGCTGATGTGAACTGCTCAATTTCACAGAAAAGTCAGATTTGTTTACAGTGGTGGTGATAGGAACTGATGGGATCATATTGTATTTTTAATGCATTTATGGCAGGTTTATAGACAGACATACATAAACAGAATATCAGGAAAAGTTCATTGTTGATCATAATTTAATTCAAAAAGGCAAACTGTCCTTTTATATTCACTTGTCCTCTGATGAAATTGTGCATTACATGGAATCCCAAACCATCAGAGACTGCAGAAACTTCAGACACCTTGGCTGTACTTCTAAACTCTTCCTTCAGACTGTAGGACATGAATTTCCAAATGAAATACAAAACTGACTTTCATCTGAAAATAGGACTTTGGACCACTGATTATTATTCACATAATATACACACTGTGTATCTCTTGGGCTACAACTGCTGTATTCCTAATATCAAACCACTCCTGAACCAAAGACAACATCAGAAGTGTTACCTGGACTAAAGACAAAAAGAACTGGACTAAAAAAATAAAGTCCAGTTCTTTTTGTCCTTAGTCCAGGTAACACTTCTGATGTTGTCTTTGGTTCAGGAGTGGTTTGATATTAGGAATACAGCAGTTGTAGCCCAAGAGATACACAGTGTGTATATTATGTGAATAATAATCTACTCAAACTTGAAATGACATATTCTAAAAATTTGAGATTCTGAATGTCTGATATTCATGAGCTATAAGGCATACTGGTCAACATTAAAACAAAGAAGGCTTTTAAATATGCTCCATGTAGTTAATACATGACAGTTTTCTTTTTGAATTAAATAATGTACAAAAATATAAAATAAATAAAATAATAACAATAACAATAAATTATTATTATTATTAAATTTTTTTTTTTTTATGACGACATGCATGGTACCATAAGGCACGACAGTCCACAAAGAAAACTTTTTCCTGATGTGGCACTATTTTATCAACACTCACTGGTGGTTTTGGAAAGTAAATATAATGACTATATTTGTGTCATCATAATTCCAGGTTCCTATGACCACCATTGTTAAGAAATTGGTACATAGCACATTATAGTGCATTATTTCTCATCAAAACACACAGAATGTCTTTGTTTTCATCTTTAAAAAAATATTTAATTGAAATTTCTGAGGAAAACAGTTCATGGAATTCCCTTTTAAGGTTACCATTTCAGAGAAGTTCAGCAGACACTGTCAGGCCAGGCCAGACAGTTTGCTTTAGGCAGTTTGCTTTTGATTGGTTGTGTAAGTAAAGGTGCTCATAAAGGCTTGACAACTAAACCTGCAGCTATGTTAGCAACAGAGCAGCTTTATTACAGTTGGAGATTTGAGGGTCTGCAGGCTGTCGCAGTTGTGTCTTTGAGAGTCGGCATGTTTACAGAGCAGAGCCTGCTGAGAAGAAGGACACAGAGGCTCTGCCAAGGCTAGATTCAGCATACTGTCTGAACCAGACTGAACCCTCAGCACTGCGGGGGTCTGAACACTAGCTGATCCCCCCAAACCAACTCCCTGCCTGAGAGTAATAGTAAATGGAGGGATTTTCTAAATAAACTACAAACAAAGAGACAGAGTTGACCTGTTCACTGCTCTAAGCTGTTGCCCTGCAGTGACACTACCGGGAATCTACTGCCTCTCTTATCTGCAAACAGCGCAGAGTTAAAACACAGAACAAGATGTGACCTATAACAGAAAATTTGAGACAAACCGATATGAAATTTTGTCTCCGATACAATAAGTGATAACGGCCAATACTGGTGTTATTTGCTATTTTAATGCAAATAATGTAATGCAAAATTCACACTATATTATAGGCATCAATGGCCAATTCAGAAAATCAAAGTGGCCAAGAAGGAAAATAATAATTCAAGTTAATAACAGGACATAAAATTATCAGCTGGAAATATCAACTGATATGTGGGTGATAACAATAAATATTTTTTCCAATTATCAATAAATAATATATTGACCAATGATATATTGCACATCCCTTAGAGCAGCTGAATTAAACTTAGGCATTTATTACATAAAAGTGCGGATATGATGCCAGTGCAACTCAATCAAATTTGAAATGTTAAAAATGCTTACAATCAATTGTAATAAATACAATTCTAAATAAAATCCATGTTCTGTTCAATCATAAAAATCTCCAGAAAATGTTAGTGTATTATTTTTCTACAAACCACTATTTTTCTACCCTTTCCAGCTGCAACTGTGCAGTCATTGTTTTGTCAAAAATAAATGTGAATTACAACAAAATCCTCAAACTAAACTGAATCATCATGAATTTTTATGATGTAATACAATTGATTTCTTGACAGAGATTTATGGCCTTATTATGATCAGTTCATTTTCATTTTTTTTGTAATTATTCTTTGGCTTCACACTGAAAGTGGTGCAAAACCGGTTTATAGTCATTAGCCATGGCCAAGTAAACACTGTGCCCCTAGCAAGTATACTCAAGAACCTTCATCATTACACATATCACACTCATAGCAACAGAAAAGCATAAATATTGACACATCAAGTAGACATGTGATGAATAAGGGGAATGGGGTAAAAAAAAAAGTCTCAAACAATTGACAAGTTATATGACCAGCAGGGATTCAAAGAGTCACTGACCAATCCTTCAGCATACTGTACCAGTATTTAAATGTTAGACATTTTGTACATTTGATTATTGAGGCCTAAAATGAGCTGTGTGATAAAATGAAGGATATTTAAGGTTCATTTACTTTACCCATCAAACTTCTACAGTTAGTATTTTCTAATGATATCTTAGTTCTACTCAACAGAAGAATCAACTTTACACTTATTTTCTTATCCTTCATATTTAGCTCCCAATTCCTTTTTTGTGGAGGAGTTTGCAGCTCTCGGATTCTTCACTGTAGCTCATATCTCTGACATTGGAGTTTGCCATTTTATTGTAGACAAAATAATCTCAGAAGGATTCCAAAAACAAAGTTTGGCTCCTGAGCTGGTAGATGCTAGATGTACTTTGAGGATCCACTGTAGTTTTTATGGCCCGATACTCTTTCTCTTTTTTTTTTTTACTCCCCAATGTGTGTAGCCAATGGAACTGTCCATTCGTTGACTCTCCCAAACACTTGTAATGTCCCTGACTCTAAGAACTAACACAGATTCACAGAGGCCTCCTCCTACGCATGTGAAGTCAAGTTCCGCCTCTTTTCAAACTGCTGCCAATACATCACTGTTAGGCAGCTAATGCGCTCGGAGGAAAGCGCAGATTCCCTGCAAAGAACTTCGTAGTGCTAGGGAGAGTGTGCCAACACTTTTTAAATGTGGGTAAACACAGAGAATCTGCACTTAGTCTTATAATTTTGGCACAATTTTCAATTTTTTTTATTTCTGGCAAAAGTAACATGAGCAAAATTGCTTTTTACCTTTAACCCAGCATTTTATTTGCTTAAAACTGAGTTTCAATTTAAGAGGTTGCAATGCTGGTTTGGCCCATTGATGTTATGCTTACTATTGTTGGCATGATACTAGAATTTTGACTTTGATACTGATACCAATGTTACGATACTCAACACTCATAACATTCATTTCCAAATTTTTGCAGTTTAACCTGTCTGTACTTTTTAAATGTAATGTCTACAATATGTACAGAACTCTTCAGTTGTCAGCTCAATAAAAAGTGTTAAATGTGTGCCACTTTTTTGTATTATAGTGTAGAACTGATGTTTTGATATTTTTGATTCTTGGTGCAACTCTAATTCTAACTCTTAGTGTACAGAAATTGGAATTGGGTACTAAATTTCTAAATTTTGTGAATCCCTAGTTTTTGGTAGCTACTTTTACTATCTGATTAGAAGTGAAATGATGATACAAGTACAACAAAGTCATCTGTCATTATCTTAATTACATGAATCCCTTATGAAAATATCATTATAGGACTGATATAAGCATCTCACAGTGAATTGAGACATTTATTATAGTTTACTGTTACCATAAAACAACACTACAGGAATTGTATAAGGTGAAGAAAACACCACAAAACAAATCACACAGCCTCTTCTCTAAACATTTCCTAAAAGTGACTTATGTCTTTTGGATGCTCTGTTAAACATTAAACTATTAACCAGATGCCACAGCATCACATACAGAAATCAGCCTCAAACTGAATACAGGCCAGTGTAACTCTTATAAAGCCTCTTTTGTTTCCCATCCTAAACTCACCTTTTCTCCAAGCTGCTGCTGCCAGCACACATCGTCCTCTTCTGACGCTTCATCCACTAAAACTTTGCTCTTGCTCTTCTTGAACATGATGGCGGACTGATAGCAGCACAAGCGCTCTCACGCAGGATAAACAAACTGATCGTGGCTTTGTAAGGCACACAGCGTTTTCCCGAGAGATCGTATTTAGATGAATGCAGCAGAATAAAGCTAGGCTAACATTCCTCCTCTCCACACTATTCAGCCTTTCAGCTCCAGCTCGTCCCACCGTCCCTCTCCGTCTCTCTATTCAAGTGTGTGTGGTCTGAACTGGGTGAAGCACCTGGAGCTCCACTCCTCCTCCCCGCCCCCCCTCGGATCACGCTGCTGCCGGGGAGCCAGTCTTCTTTCTCGGTCAGAACTCAAGGGGAGGGCCGCTCGTGTGCTGACCCACCCACCTGGACACGCAGACTGACTCGGTTGTCTAAAGATGCTGTCTCTAGATTTGGGATGCCTATAAATACCACAATGGATCAGCATGCTATAAGTGATTATATAAGATCAGTTTTGCATTTTATTATGCGAGTTAGCAACTCCCAAGCTAATGCTATCTGAGATACCAACTGTTATTTATTAAAAATGTTTTTTTTTATTTCATTGCCTTCCTTCCTGACACCATATCCAACCCCAAAAAAGTTAGGACATTTATCACTTTGTAGTGTTGTTTTTTCTTCTCACAATACATTTAAGTAGAAAAAGACATTTTGGTGCTGAGGATACCAAAGTGATTAAGGGTTTTAGGTCTTATTTTAACCAATTATTCATTTCTTAAAATGTGCAGCACTAAAGAGACATTGTCACATTTTTCATTAGGCACAGGTCAGTACTGCAGGCTGGCCAGTCCGGTACCTATAGCCTCTTATTCTACAGCCTTGCATTTGTGTGCAGCATGTGGTTTTGCATTGTCTTGTTGAAAAATGCATGAACGTTTCTGAAAAAGATGTCTTTAAGACAGCATATCTTACTCTAAAAACTCAGTACATGTATATTCCCTTTGCCAAGGGTACTGACACAACCCCATACCATGACAGACCCAGACTTTTGGACTTGCTGATAACAGTCTTGATGGTCCTTTTTATCTTTGGTCCAGAGCACATGGCATCCATTTCTTCCAAAGAATATCTGATATGCATGACCAATATTCACATTTCCACTGTTTGAAGGTTAATTCAAGGTCCCTCAAAGCCCTGAGAAGTCGATTTTGCTGCTGGACATGGTTGACATAAGGTTTTTCTTAAAGAGTTATGTTTTAAGTGGCATTTGTGAATGTAACTTCATATTGTATTTCTTCACAAAGGTTAGTTTTTCCCAAGTAGTTACAGTATATCAGATATTGATTAATTATTGATGCAATGCCATTTGAGAGATAATTGTGTTCAGCTCAGGTTTGTGCCTTTGCCCTTATCACACAAAAAAATCCTTCAGAAGGACTCTCAGAGGCAATATATAGAGAGAAATATACAAATCCCTTCCAACTGTTCTTTGAAGTGCAATCATGGCCTGGTGATTAAGGATCTGGTCTTGTGACCAGAAGGTCACCGGTTTGATCCCCAGGCAGGTAATGAGTGAAGTGCTCTTGAGCAAGGTACCTAACCCCCAGTTGCTTCCCGGGTGCTGTGGATAGGGTTGCCCACCACTTTGGGCATATGTTCTCACAGTCTAGTGTGTTTGTTAAATGTAAAGGTCAAATTCCTCTGTGTGCAATCTCTTTGGTTTTATGTAGTTTAATTAGTTCAACAATTTTCTCATGCATTTCTTGAATACCTGGAGCTCATCTGCCCATTTTTGCTCATCAGAGAGTCAGCCTTTTGTGGATACTGCTTTTATACCAAATCATGATTACAATCACCTGTTGACGTTACCTTTTTAAAATGACACCATTATTATTATTATTATTTCTATTTATTTATTTATTTATTTTACCTTATTACTGGTCCAAATTGCCCCTGTACCAACCTTTCTGGAATGTGTTCAGGCCTGAAATTCAGGAATAGATGTACTCTATATAAATAAATGAAATATTGACCAGGCAAAACATATATTGGGTTCATCCTGTGCATGTGCAAAGTAAATTAAACACTGTTTTGTTTTGTTTTTTCATTCCCAAACATTCCCAAATGTTTCTGATTTGGGGTTGTAAATGCAATGTAATATTTGTGGAATTGCTATATTGAGAGCACAAATCAATGTACATTTTTCATTTCTAGTGTCTAATGTATTCACTTGTTTTACTTTTGTAAGGAATACAACTCTTGCTACATCCTATTATGTTTTATAAGGAATACAATTCTCAGTATATCCTATTAAATCTCACTGTAAGCCTATTATATCCACTGCAGTTCTACAGGGAACAGTGGACCTGGTACTTTGGTTAGCTTTGGCTGCTAATTTTAGTTCTGCTTGGGTCTTTAGTTCATTAACTACACTTGTGAAGGCTTCTCGCATACAAGTGCCAGACTGGCCCACTTCTTTTAGTGTGAGGCCTTTGTAAATAAGGGCCACAGTGTGGTGTTTTGTGTATGTTAGTCTTTTTCGTCCTGTCTGCCTGGTTAGATTTCTAACACAAAACAATCTATGAAGAGTAGAAGCACCTTAAGTCCATTTGCATTTGAAACATCCATTTGCATTTGAAACATTGAGAGGTGCTGTCATGTTCCACTGATTTTGTGAGCCTGAAGTTTCTTGTGGCAGATCATTAACTGCTGCCCACAACTGCATAAACATTTTTCCATCATGATAAACAGCAGAGTTGCAGAGTGCTACCAGAGCTGCTGGCTGGCAGGACAAACCATCAACCAGCCTGCTCAGCCTATTCCTCAAAGATTAATTTGGAAAATCCAGTTAAGGTATTG
This sequence comes from Crenuchus spilurus, assembly GCA_036984385.1. Taxonomy (NCBI): domain Eukaryota; kingdom Metazoa; phylum Chordata; class Actinopteri; order Characiformes; family Crenuchidae; genus Crenuchus; species Crenuchus spilurus. Next base: position 45,777 of record BRDA01007838.1, on the reverse strand, counting down.
TTCACTGATGCACCTACAAAGTCTCTGTTTTTAAAGGTATAGTTGATTGGAAAAGGCATATTTGGTGTTTGAAGTTTGTTTCTTTCATTTTGAACTGGCACTATAAGGCTAATATTGTTAACAAATAATGAAAACCTGGGCTAATTAGCATTTCACAAATTGAGTCCCTAGGCAATCAGTTGCTTGCTTCAAATTGTATTAAACCTTTTATCTTGGACAGACTGAAGCTAAAACCAAAACTGCCAAAAAAAGAAGTTTCAAGATGGCTGCTAATATTTTTGAGGCCTTTTCCATTTTTATAGTGGTACAGTACAGGAAACCATGTCAGAAAGTATATTTGACATTAATTAACAACTTGACATAGTTTTAGACAAGTTTGTGATTTTTTCAGCGATGCAGTTGGGTAATGTTAACAGAGCTTAGAATTTAGAGTCACATGGCACTGCATTATGGGAATGATCCACCATATTTTGAGATAGAGCTGGTTGTTTACATTACCTAAATGAAACAGATAATGCAGACATTTGGTTTGGCTGTGGCAGAAAATGTGCAATGATTTGTCTAGGCAGCACTCAAGCACTAGGCAGCACATCATCACATACAAAGTATGATATTTTTTTAAAAACTGTTCTGATTAACAATTAAATACAAACTATAGATAGAAATATATACAAACTGTCCTATGTGTGATCCAGAAATTAACAAAGCTAAAGACATGCTAGCTTAATGCTAATTCAACTATTATGCTAGTTAGGTAAAAAAAAATTCATTTTTCAAATTTTAGGTGAACTGTTTTCTTTATTTAATCAATTTTACATATAATTTAATCCCTATAACTATTAACAATTAGATACTGTAGCTAATGTTGCTAATAACGGAAATTAGTTCAGTTAAAGAAAGTCTAAAAAGTAGACAAGTTCTGTTATTACACTGTTCAGGTAACTGTTTAAACAATTTTCTGTGTAATAAAGTTTTACATGAACTGCTTTGTTAAACATTTGAGCACAAGTCCTCTCACTATTATTCTGGGATAATCTGTTAGCCTCTTAGCATTTTGCTTATTTAGCTAGGTAATGTAGTTTTCTGACAGCAGAATTACTTCAGATTAAAAAAAAATTTAATATCTAAAATCTGCATATGCATATACTGAAGATATTTGAGCATAAATAGTGTGCCTGTTAGTATTATTTGTGGATAGCCCATTAGTCTTCTAGCATTTTCTTATTTAAAGTAGCTTACTCCTCTGACAGAAAACTTAGTTTAGTTAAACAATGTGTAAAAATAAGATAATTTTGATGATGAAACAGACATTTCCTTTGTTTATAGTAATTTTGTAGTGATACTTTTTGTTGAAGTTTAACCGGTTTGAAGCTTGTTTATTTTAGGAATGTTTACTATCGGTTGTTCCAGTTAGTCTGTTCTACTGATGGCAAAATATAGATATTTTAGTGATTTGAAGCATTTAACACTTATGGTTTTTGTATACTTTAACTTACATTTCACTACACTTTTTAACTTAAGTGGGCCAACCAAAGTGGGCATTAGCTAGCTGGCAACTGTTTGTGACCAACAATATAGTGACTCATTATTGATTTTCCTTATGATGCATGTGCTGTCATGCAGACTTACACTGGGGAAAAGTTAGTTGGGAATGCTGATTGATGTTTACTGACATGGAGGTTTCTTAGATCTCCTCCATCTGGGATGTGTAAGGTCACCCTTATTCCTGTTTTTCTGGTGTTGTCTGTAAACAGAAGGGACGATGGCCTGTCCAGGACATTCTGTCAGAGTTGAGTGAACACGTGTGTGATAAAGATCTGAAAGCAGTATTAGAACTGCTGCCCTGAACAGAAATATTTCAGACTGTGGGAGTGCGGGTATGTTACACATGTCTTATGGTCACACCATGTTTACATGGATCCTCCCACACCATCCTCTGGATCTTGTACACATTTCATTGTGCCACCTGATAATGACAGTAAATACTGCAGCATTTATATATCAACCTGCAGAAGGACATCTTTTTGAAAGTAATTGGATTTTTTAAAAACTGATTTGGATCTTTTTTAATGAATATACTGTAACTATCTGACAAAGTGGTTTGAATTGTTTTAAAAATGATTTAAATGTTTGTGTACAGTGATTTGAATAGTTGGGAAATGATTTTATCTGAGAAATTATCTGAAATATCTTAAAGTGATTCTACAAATTTCTGAAAAGTGATTTGGACCCTTTTAAAAGTGATTTTAATTATTGGAAAACTGAGTTGAATATCTCTGGAAAGTGATTTGACTTTTTGGAAAACTTGAATTGTCTTGAATTATTTGAACAGTCATTTGAAAAAAAAAAGATTTTTTGTAATTATGTTTTAACACTTTCAAATGTAGATCTCTTTGGATGCACACTTCAGTAGCAATCATCTAACAATAGTAAGTTAAACATTAATGGGAAGATAGGGGCAAAAAACATTTCAGCTAAGAGCAAAATGTTGCAATCTCAGATCTTGAATCAAAGCAGCTTTTTTTTTTTAGTAATGATGTCATCAGTTAGTATCAGTTGGATGTCTTTTCAATTGGAGCCCATTTAAATTTTTAGCTATCTAAAGGGACTTTTTCATATAGCATGAGACCATAATCTGAAATTAATCTTTAAATATATTCTTGCTTTAATGACTGCGCATTCAATCAATGGCTATGAGATGATTAACTTAAAAAAGTCTGATGAGTAGATCAGACTTATCCAAGGGTCATCTACATGAGTTTCACGAGATAAAGCCTTAACATGGTTGATGTCACAATTTGCTTAAATGTAAAACATTACCAAAAAAGGCCAAATCTTTCATATTTCTTGAACATACTAAAACTTTCTCAGATTTTAAATGTGTTTAATTAGATGTAATGCACTTAAAGCATACATTATATGACTGTATTATCTGTATATAATTTATGCATTACCTGTAATGGGGGGATGGAAGGTTCCAGGAAACAAAAGGTTCCTGGTAAATCATTTCGGGGTTCCTCAGATTGTTGCACCAGCTGAAACTTTTAAAAAGATATTTTGAAAAACCTTAAAGTACTTTGAAAAACACTTTCTTAATATATATACGTGTGTTTTGCAGGAACCCAGTTTGTTTTGAAAAGGTTCTTATACACAAATTGTTCATGAAAGACCCTTAATTTTAAGGAAGATGACTTGTGTATATATATCTGGCAATAATCTTCACATCATTAATTTGAACTGATGATGTCATTTGGATGAGGCCCTGTAGGATGAAAGCTATAGATTGTATGTATATTTAATGGGTGATAAATACATTTACATATATAGGACCTGAAAACCTCCTTAATGTGCTGATAAAAAACTTAGATTTTTAGCAAATTCCTTTATTTTCCACACCCACACCATCAGAAACAGTCAGTGAGATCTCTGTAAGCTGACTCATCCTGAAGCAGTCACACACACACATACACATACACACACACACACAAACTCCCTTGCCTTCAACACACACATCTCTCGCTCTCCTCCCTCACTCTACATGCCTCTTTTCCTCTTCTATCTCATCTCTCTTTTTGTCTCTTCACTCTGTCTTTCTCTCTGTCGTCTTTTATTTCTTGCTTTCTCACTTCTCGTTGTCTGTCTCTCACACACTCTCATTCTCTTGCATTTGCTGTGTCATGCTTTGTCTTTCCTTTAGTTACCCTCTGATTCTCTATCTGACTTTTTTTTGGTCTTTCTCTCCTCTCTCCCTCACTGTCATTCTCTATCTTTCTCTATCTCTCTTGTATGCTCTCTTTCTTTGCCTGCTTTACCTTCCCCTCCCTGATTCTCTCTCTCTCTCTCTCTCTCTCTCTCTCTCTCTCTCTCTCTCTCTCTCTCTCTCTCTCTCTCCCTCTCCCTCTCCCAATACCACACACACACTGCTGGGAAAAACAGACATGGCTCTGACACTCTCTGTATTTTTTTCTTTTTCTTTCTCTCTTCTCTCCCTTCCCCATTTTTTATCTCTCTTCTCTCTCTCCCTCTGTTATTCTCCAGCTTTCCTTTTCCCAGTCTCTATTGCTCTCTCTCTCTCTCATACAAACTTCTGGGAGATACAGATAAGCTTCCCCGAGAGGGCATCAGCATATCATCTTTCATGAACTTCAGGTGCTGTGAGCTACAATACTGACTGACTATGAGCACAGTACAGTTATGTGTATGAATGTTCTGGTACTGTATGTATCTTACAGAGGTCCTTAAATGGCAAGGCCTCCATGTGTGTGTGTGTGTGTGTGAGGTATGGTCAGACTGGCTGCTTCTGGTTAGGATTTTCCCAGCTTAAAGAACTAGGTCACTCAATCGACAACACGCTAAACACCACAGGTGACCGTCTGGAGGCACGCACACACACACACACACACACACACTCACACACACACACACACACACACACACACACACACACACACACACACACACACACACACACACACACACACACACACACACCTCAGATTACATCTGTGTAATATGAGTGCTGTCTGTAAAGGATGAATGGGTTATTTTACACTGGTGCCCCCTGCTGGCTGCAAGCATTACTGTTATTCAACATAATGTGTCAGTCTTTGCAGTCAAAAGGACACAAAACCTACCAATATGTAATACTTGTAGATGAGCCTTTTATGAGCTTGGAATAGGTTAACATATTTATGGAATATTGCAACATTTAGACTGAATAATAATACACACTTTACAGGCATCTACCAATTAGCATTTGTTATGAGTTTGATTATCGCAGAGTAACACAGTAAGATTATATGTTGCAGATTCAGCAGTTTGAAAACAGAAAACTGCTAAGATTTGTACTTTTAGACTTTGCAAAAACTAAAGAAACAACTGATAAAATTCCTATCTTGGACATTCTGTCAAAGGTCATGAGTTGAGTGAGTAACTCATGAGTACAGTGAGACAATGTCTCTCATCCACTCTACAGCACCCTGGACTGGAGAGACACAGGAGCACATTCAGTGCTAGACTCATTCCCCCAAAATCCACCAGAGAGCGTCACAGGAGGTCATTCTTACCTGTGGCCATCAAACTCTATAACTCCTCCCTCAACAAGTGATCCTATGGTTTCACTTAATCCAGGTTCATTATCTTCACAGATACTGTTACTATTTATATCACAAGTCACATGCACTCCCACAACAGCATGCAAATAATTATATACTACTTCACTGATCTCTGTAATGATGTAAATAAGTGTGTTATAATTACAGTGTTTTAGTATTATTTTTATTCTTTATTCTCTTATTCTCTATAATATATTCTTCTATTCTCTTTATTCTTATTCTATTATACTAATGGAGAACTGTAACTATCTGCAATTTCCCTCTGGGATCAATAAAGTATTTCTGATTCTGATTGCTGTCTGTCAGATCATTATTTATGTTGATGTAATGTGTAGAGTCCACATGTGACTAATAGAACTGAGCCTGCATGCCAATGTGGATTAAGGGTTATTGATGGAGAGTAGATATATAGTGTGTTGAAGTCCATGTGGAACTGGTGGCACTGAGCATGCCTTAACAGCACCAGTGGAGCTAGGTATGCCCTTAGGCATTGGGAAGGTTGATAAATTTAGTGACAGTTAGTGATAAATGTACAGTACTGTTAGTAGGATGTGTGGTCTATATGGTTGGTGATGTAGAGTGTATAGTTCACATGGAACTGCTGGAACTGTGTAAGCATTAATGGTACAGCCGTAGTGACTTGGATTTGTGTTTAGTGGTTCATTATGTGTGTGTAGTGCATACAGTTGTTGATGTAGTATGTAGAGTCCACATGGAACTGATGGCAATGTGCATGATTTAACTGTGCCATGTTGCTCAGTACAGCCTTAGTTACTGGGGAGCCTGAGTGTAACTACAGTGAAAAGGGTGCTGTGAAGTGAAGGGGTTCTGAAACTGGGACCTCACTTTTGAGCCTTCTGGAGGTGCGGTGGGCTTAATTCAGTGAAACACAGACGAAAGGAGGTGCCTACCTGATGACCCCTGTGAAGAGCTTGCAAGGTAGTGGGTGTTTAGAGATTTAATCCTGTATATTTTCATTAATTTACTAAACCTGCTCTTTATAGCAAGTAAGACATAAAATATATACAAAATATTAGCAGTTGTTAGGAAATAATACCAAATAATCATTGAATCAGTTGATTGTCTCCCAACTTCTCATAAGTGATGTGATAATAATGATACAATGATTTGGTCTTTTATTTTTATTAAAAATATATCTATTAGATTTTTACAGCACATCTGTCTTTACATTCAAAAACTGTTTAACCAGTACATTCATTACAGTTCACAAGGTGCTCTGACAAATGTTACTCTGGCAATATTATGACAATGTAGCTAACTCTGGATTTAATCCGATTAATTAAGCAGGTGTAACAAAAACAATCTCAGTCCATGGTGCAACTGTGTGTTTCCTAAACAGTCCTAACATCAAACTATTACAACAATCACAAACACATATACACACGAAACACCAAAGGTCATGACCATGTGATCACACAGAAAAACAAATGCACATTGATTTCTAGGGAATTCCTGCTTAAGACTCCTGAGCCTGTGATAACACCTTGTCCTAATTAGTAACACATTCTCAAAAACAAAGGCTCACTGCATGGGGTCTCTATTTACAGGGATTTGACCCTGTGCTAATTAGATGCGGAAGAGCAGCAGATTTAGCTACTTTTCCCTGCATGATGCACAGTCCTTTTTTATTTTGTTTTCTGACCTGACAAATGCAACTTCATCAGTGGGTCCCAATATCACTACAAACTCAAATTAGTGCATCATGATCATGAGCATCAATGCTTCATGATGCTTTATTTTGAAATTTAAAATTCATAGACTTGAACGTCAGAATTAATTATATTTCAAATATACAGTAATTATTATAAAATTATGTACTATAACAAATTGTTATGCAATTATATTCTGTAATAAATTATTATACAATTATATACTGTTATCAATTATTTTACAATTACATACTGTGATCAATTATTATACAATTATATACTGTAAAAACTGCTGGGTTGTTTTTTTTCTACCAAATTGCTGAGTTTAGCCTGTTGGGTCATTTTGCTGAGCTCTCTGTACAGTGGTGGGTAGTTTTTGTCTGCGGGTAGTGCTACTAGATTAGCAGCTGTGTCGTGTAGAAGCTGAGAAATAAAATATGCCATTACTGACATAAATAAGTAAACTATTAAATATAGATGTTTCCGTACTTTTGTAGGATCAATATAATAAAAAAAAATATTTCAGATAAAACTATACTGTAACCTGTATTATGGCACTGGCAGAATTAGTCAGTGTTAGTTTAGTTAAAATGGTTGTTTTCACTAAAAAGGAAAGTGATATATAATGCAAAACCAAACACATCTCAGAGCGTAACCCAAGAAAAGTGTTAATACAACCCAGTGTTGGGTCAGAGTAATTTTATTGTTGCTAAGTTTTATGACCCAGCTTGTTGTGTTAATAACCCAGTGCTGGCTTATTGAATCCCAAATTGGACTGTTTTTAACTCAGCAGTTTTTAGAGTGTAATAATGCTCAATAAAGTCTGCTAATTTTGGATAAGAATCCAATTTCAGACTATTTGTAAGCATAAAAATGTGATTAAAACTCACTGTACTATTTACCTTGTCTACATTCCACTACTGGATGAAATCATTTCTCCAGTTACCAAAACATTGATTTTAAATTGTGTTAAATGTGATATAATTTCACAATGCATGATCAAGCTGAATCCAGAAATGTACACCCCTACCAAAAACATTTCATTGTCGGTGAGACCATTTTTCATATAATCCACTTTTCAGTAAAACATGCTGATTATCAGGTGTTTCTAAAAATATACACAAATGTCCACCCTAATTAAACAGACCTTCTTTTGTTATGTGATTCCTAAAGAGTGTCTGACAGGTTAGTGTATGTAATAGGAATTTGAATACACAGTTTTGAACTGGCCCCTCCCATCAGAATGGTACAAAGGTTGGCAGGCCTTAGTGACCATAGCTGAGAGACAGCCCGGTGTACATATTCCCAGCTCCCAGGCTTGGCTAAGCAAGGGCTGAAGCATCAAATTCTCATTCCACAATCACTGACCTGCTCAGATAGAATCAACTATGCAGAGGTGGGTTAATAACCAGCTCCATTTACTCATATATTTAAGTACAACTCATATATTTAAGTTCTTATTTGATGTGTCTGCACCTTTTGAAGAAAACAATTTCCAAGTTCTTTTTGGTTTTCATTTGAGTCTCTACTGTTTCTCACATCCCTCACACTGAAGCTGCAACATTTTATCTTCAGTTGCTGATTACATTCTTTGTACAAAGCTCCATTCTGGTTTTCTAAGTTACTCAGTCCTTGAAGATATCTTTGTTGGGATACTTCTGCCTGAGTCATTATTTAAAGTAAATGAAATGACAACTCTACCCACCTCAGCATTTAAACAATAGACACAGAATACAGTTTGTGCACACTCAACTGTGCATATACACTACTGGTCAAGTTTTAGAACATTTTAGAATGTTTCTGGTATGTGCCTAGTTGGTCAGGGGTTCATCTTACAGCAAGATAATGACCCAAAACATAATTCCAAGCTCTGCCAGAACTACCTCAGGAAAAAAGAACAAGATGGTCAGCTTGAAAACATGGAGTGGCAGCACAGTGTCCCGACTTAAAGCCCATCCAGCTGATCTGGGATGAAGTGAAAAGCAAAGAAACCTACAAATACCAAACATTAATGGGAACATTTGCAACAGATTTGGGTACATCTGTCTGAAGAATATTCGATGTCTAGAAAGAATGCCACGAATGTGTTCAGCTGTTATATCTGCTAAAGGTGCTACTTTGATGAGTCCAAAGTTTAAAATACATTTTGGTCTATAAATTGATTCCATGATGGCTTATTTAACTCATATGCTTTCCTTTCAGAGTGCAATGAGACATTAAAATGAATCATTTTCAATACAAAACTAGAAAAATTGGGTTCTAAAACCTTTGACCGGTAGTGTACAAATATAGAGATTTGGCCTAAATAATGTTGTAGTCTACTCACAATCAATGTGAAATCAATAAGAAACCACAAGTCTCTCTTTATAGAATTGGAAATAGAGAAAAATCCATAATAGGCATAGTGCAAATGAGCAATATAGACTTGGAAAAGTCATAATTTGAAAAGCTGTTCAGCCATTTTGCAAGACATAAATACTGAAATTCTTATATCGATCTTGTTAATTGTATCATAAATAATCACAAAGATTGGTCACCGTTTTAATTTGACAGTAATCTAATCAATAGCAGCTAAGGTTGCTAACAATGCTAATCAGATTGTAGCTGATGAGCTAGGTCCAACACAGTGCTTCTGAAATCCATCTCTTGAACTTTTGTCATGTTGATGAACAAACAGCTAAAAATCTTTAGTCTACCATAAGCAATCTGATAGATTACAGTAATTTACACTACACTCTACTCATGTAATATAAGTACAATTCTTAGGTGGCTATTTTTAGCAGCAATAGTCTCAAGATATACATACATAGCAAGAGAACTCAAAATGTTCAGTCTAGCTACTTATTTAAAATGTAGCTAGCCGTTTAGCTTAGTAACTTGAAATGTGCATTAATATTTTACTGTCATTAATATGCAAGTAGACTGAATTTTATTGGCAGTTGAGGTTCATGTTTGTTCAATTTGAATGTCAATGGAAGTGAAATGGCTTCTTACATATCATCACAATAGTTTGAAAAGTTGTGCGAGTTCCTTTTACCATTTCACACTTTCATGCCAAGCCCACACCACACCTGAGTCAATCACACAATTAATAAATGGTTAACACGAGTAGTGATGTGTTGGGCTGAAATTGTGAATGATTCAGAATGACTGTAGGTCAGTTTGGTTAAGACATAGAGCCTCATGCTCACTGCTAATGAGTAAAACCTGCTAATTCAGTACATCACTGGCGACAGGTTGCATCTTTGTAAAACATAATGACTCTGAGAAATTTGGGTGGATGCTGTCCTTTAAGGCACAGAATCCTAGAACAAACTAGGGAGAGCTTGGTTGAGGATTGACCATCCCCGCAAGCACATCAACACTATTAGCTTTAGCATGAAGTAGAGTGGGCTCTTTAGTTAACAGGAATGAAATAAGCTAATCTATGAGTGCATGTAGAGGGCCATGTTGCAAACCATATAACATGCTATATAATGCTAGCTGACTATCTATCTATGGCTATGCTCTACCTTTGCTAGCCTTTTCTTTCTCTTTCTCACACTCCTTTTCTCCGCAGCAGGTGTGGTGATGGCTTGTAGTGCAGTGTTAGCTGGCGGGAGCTGTATCCTGACATCCCAAAGCCCAAAAGGCCCAGCAGCATGGCAAAGCGTGATGTTAGGGGCCTCTCCCTCTGCAGTTCGCTCCGCACTGCCTGAGTCTGCAAGGTAAATAAACATAAATTACACTGGGACACTGAGCACATGTCCCCAAAGCCTTTGTCAAAAGTACAGTTTTGCCTCCATTAGTTCTGTAGCTCTGATGAGTAAATTGACACTCTAAAAAGAGATGATTCTTCAATGGTTCTCCAGTAAAGAAAATGGTTCTACAGTATATAGAACCATGAACACTCAAAGAAGGGTTCTTTGCATTATGAAAGGTTTCTTCAGATTGATGAGGAATGTGCTGTAGATGGTTCTATATAGACATCTTTTGAAAATGGTTCTATTTAGCACCACAAAGGGTTCTTCTATTATTACAAGCTTGACATCATATACAGCAGACCCCTTTTGGGGGCTATATATAACTGTTTTAAAACAAGGTTCTTTAGAGAACCATCTGCAACAAATTCCTCATCAATTTGAAGAACCCTTTCATTGGGGAAAGAACCCTATGGGTTCTTTGAGTGTTCATGGTTCTATATAGAACCATTTTGCATCTAAAGAACACTTGAAGAACAATCCTTTTTTAAGTGTAGGAAATGGAATAGGTCCAACGACCCAAAAATAAATAAGTAAATCCTCAAATTTCAGGCATTTTGTGAGTTCACTCATTTCAAGGTGATATGTTCATCAACATATCTAAAAAAATCCCTGCCTGTTTACTTTAGATTAAGCAAATTTACAGATTTCTTGGTTAGAAGAATCCACTTACAAGAACAGGTATGGTTCTAGTATGGTAAGAAAAATGGAATTTCCATCAAATAATGGCACTTTAATAAGAATTAACATAATGGTTACCATAGCAGATAACGTGTTTCTTTAGAACACTTTAACAAAGTCTCTTCAAAAAAATTATGTGAAAAAGTTTATTTGTTTTTCTCATTTCATTCAAAAGGTAAACTGTTAATATGGCCTAAAATTCATGAAATCTCAAATTAGTAGAATATTTCTTTTTGAGTTTGAGTAAATTACTATTCAAACAGGATGAACATTTTAAAAAGGCTTGAAATATATCACTTGGGTAATCCAGGTCCAAAAAGTAAAAATCCAGCCCAGGATTTTGTTTCAACTGCCTTGTTAGTTCTGCTGCAGATATGTTGCAGCAGGGACACACATATGAAGCTGGAGCAAAATCCTGGGATGGATTTGTACTTTTTGGACCTGGATTACCCACCTCTATGTACAGTATGTCACACAATACCACGGTGTGTATTGATATATGTACTCTAATTTGTGCACTTAAGAAAGCCAGTAGGTGTGTATAGAATCAGTCACTCATTTAACCATTAGAATCATTTACATTTTTATATCAAACCACCAGAAAACTATTAAATTGCAATTAGAATTTTCACAATTACAAAAACTATATTTAATGATTTTTATGATTCATCACATTGATTTGTTCACTTTCATGAGCAGCACTAATGATTTTATTTAACAAAGTATTGATTAGCTGATGTAGTGTCAATAAATTTTGAGGTGAGTCGTCACTGTTGAATCTTCACTGGTGCAGTCTTCATCTCTTTTCAATGCCAGAATGAGAAATACCCTGCAGCTTCACAGTCCTTCTGGGCTCCCACAAATAAGAACTGCAGGAGTGCCCACTGGGGCAAGCATGGCACATAGCACTTTACATATTTTTTTCTGTAGGCCCATTGCTTGCAGCTCCTTTCATAGGTGTTTTTTTAGGTTGAAACATTTATCACCTACAGTGATGGAAACTGATAATCCAAGCATTGGCTGCTGGAAATAGAGTGACTTAGAGATTCAGAACAAGCATGCTATTTGACAAGTGATCCTATTAAGCAGAATTATTTAGAACCCGAGCAGGTCAGTGGCTGCTGTCCAGGCTCATTCAGAGCTATAGTAATCCTACAGGTGAATAGTTCACCACATACATCATAACATTGTCCCAGTGGGAAGGATTGTACATGTGCATCACGAGTTATTTTTATTCACAATAAAGATAAATAATTTGTTGGAAGTCTTTCACAGTGAAATGGTGCCTTGTTGAGAAAGCTTTCTCAGCTACTTTCTTTACAGTAGTGGTGATAGTGTCCACAACACAGGGCATAACTTTTAAATGCATTAAGTTAGGCATTAAGTGCTAAAAAAATGGCACATTTCACACCAAACCACCATGAATGACTTTGTTCACTTTATTATGGAGAAATGTTTTAAAAATGGTGGAATTTCTCATGGTGACTTCTCAATTGGACCCAAATGTCTTTGTTTGCTGTTTTTTTGTACAAACAGTTATATAATTATTATATAATTATTATATGATTACAATTGATTTATATGCTGTAATAAAATGTCTTGTTCTCTTTAAAGTCCGGTTGCTTACTTTGTTTGCCAAAACTCATTAATATCCCATTAATAAATACAGTAATGACAGTATAGAGGATGTTGTCAAGTGTATCTGCATGACATCAACATGCAGTTGATAAAATAAATGAATACATTTAAATGTATTTGAATAAATACAGGCCACTCACCTGCAAGTAGCGGATGTAACCGGGAGTCAAACGAGGCAGATGGAAAAACATCTCAGTGCACCCTCTCTCTCCCCTTAAGTCACTTCCTTGGCCAGACACTCCGAGAAGCTTTCCTCACACACACACACACACACACACAGTGGTGCTGACTCTCAGACACACACAGCCCACTGTCTCTTTCCTGATCTACGTGCATTCTGCACACAGTTACCTCTGCAGGGCTTATAAGGCCTGACTGCTTGTGTAATCAGTCACATGTCTGCTTGTGCATCTTAATATTCCTCTTTCTTTCTCTCTCTCTCTCTCTCTCTCTCTCTCTCTCTCTCTCTCTCTCTGTGTGTGTGTGTGCTGGAGGGGCTCCTCTGTGTGTTGTCTTTCCCTGGGAAGTGTATATTTGTGTGTGTACACCCAAAAGTATATATCTTAACACCTCAGTCGTTTCACCTTGACAACAATGAGATCACATGCAAACATAAAGAAGACTTTAGCTTAAGTCTCAGATCTGCTGCTCAAATGTTTCTCTTGAGAAAAAAACAGCAGAAACCTCCCTTGTGTCTCTTATTGAGTTACTGTAGATATCTGAACAAGGCCTCACACTGTCTTCAGAGCTGCATAGATTACAACAGTCATGCATACACGACAGAAATCTCAAAATGAACTCAACCATTTCTCATCCAATACGAAGAGTGTTCTCTGTACTGATTACTGTGAATGATTATTATAATGTTTATATGGGCAAGAAGTATCTCATGTCTTGTTGTGTCATGCTGGTTGTACAAAACAATAGTATATAGTCTTCTGTAAACGTTTGTGCACCACTGGTTAAATTATATATTTATTTTCTTGGTGAAAATAACGTAAATATTAACATTTCCTGCACATTTTAGTACATATTTTCATTTTTTGGACAAATTTAACTTATTGGAATTGTGGCATAACTTTTACATAGGTGATATGTTTAATCTATTATTGAGCAGGGTGTCCAAACATTTAAATTTGTTCTATACATTTTTACTTCACATTTAACAATTTGAGTGAAAAGAAAGAATATTCAAATATTCATATTTCAGAATTTCATATTTGGCCTGGGCTTGTCTTCTACTTTACTGACTGTGTGGACTCAGACCTTGGCCCCAAATTGATGAACTTAATCAAGCTTCTGGTGATTAGATCAGATCCACATGAGAGTCTTCTGAACACACGTGTCAGTGGAAGAAATCCGACTCAAAGAGATGTACTTCAAATAAATTAAAAAGGAAATTCACCTTATTTCATGTCAGTGTACAGTTTATCACTTTATGCACTCTTACTGATTTGTCATCATTTATTTCCTGAAACCATGTTTTTAAAAAAGACAGTAAAAAAACAATATAAGGCAATGTTGTATTATATTATATAACATTTTTCTCCAAGGACATCTGCAGATAGATAGATACAGCACAATTATATGCAACTCTTGTTCAAATTAAACATTTACTTGATTTTCTAAGTAAAAATAAGTAAAATATAAGTTCATTTTAGGTAATAATCAGCAACATATAATGGAAGAAATTAACATGATTTCTGCACATTTTCATTCATGGTTTAATTTATTAATTTTTATTTAACATGCTGGAAAAATAAAACATACTTGTATTTAATGTGCCATACGTTTTATACAAGATACATTTTACTTTTTTTAACTGTTAAGAACAGTAAATAAATAGTAAGTGTGCATGAAAGTGTTCAGAAGTTTGTTTGTTTTTTATTTCAAAGAAAACTGCAGCAATGCTGTAGAGAGACACACAGTAAAATTGCACACAAGCTTACATATATTCGGCAGAAATAGAACAGACGTAAGTTAGAGTATAATATGAGAGAATAGGAATAGAAGCAGGGATTTCTCCACATTAGGGGCAGGTGCTATATTATATGCCTGGCCCCACCAGATGTTGCTGTGGAGCAGTGTGTGTCAATCAATAATTTAGTTTAAAATGATTTTATTTAAATGTGATTTTTAACATTGTTGTGTATTTGACTTATGAAAATGCCAGTAGTTCCCAATACATTTCAAATATTCCTGTACGTGTTGGGCAAGGTCAGTAGTTTCAGCAGTCTTCATTTAGATGCGTATGAGACCGGCCTGTCAGCCTCCGTTTAAGCAAGTTAGCAGTACTACTTTGCACATGTGCAACACGCTTTCAGTAACTCGCTGTGGGGCATGCTTATGCTGGACAACATGCTGGAAGCAGCCTCTCAAAAATGAAAGATTTGCATACGCGAATGTGAATAATGTTTACGGTATCAGCATTGCTACGCAGCTTGCCACTCAAACAATGTCACAGTAACTGTTAGCCGCTGCTAGCAATGCATTATAATTAATCATGTCAACAATTTAATCAAAGTTAACAGTTAGATAATACACAGTCAGTCATCTTACCTCAGTAAAAGGTTTATTTCCTTTATTTTTTATGTTTATGTTTATTCATGACTGGACTGGTTGTATTTAAGTTCCTTTGGTCACAATAACCAAAGTGAAGGCAATTGAATACCACCAGTAAGTAAGTCAGGGGATGCATCTTATGGCGGGGGTGCCGAATTCGACACAACACCAGATTATAATTTTTGGAATTTCATTGATGAGGTGCATTTGTGGTTGAATTAGATGATCAAGTAGGTTTGTGTGTAGTTTCACTGAAGAGTGGGATGCTGCTCACAATATTTATTTTGCCCTACCTGCCTTTCTATTCTAGAGATGTCACTGAATAGAAGTATATCTACTTACATATATATATAAAACCTGAGGGATTAAACTGGTGGACAGTGAAGCAGTGAGGGTCTGAATGCTGGGGTATCTTCTACCAGAAGGCAGCAGAGTGAAGAGAAAATGTAATGGATGTGATGGGTCCTCCACAATGCTGAGAGCTTTCCGTATGCAGTGCACATGAGGCTTAAAAATGACATAAAATGTACTCCTATAGTAAAAAAAAATATTCCAAGAACACAACTATATGATATTACTGGGGCAGCACAATGTTAGCTACCTAGTTTAAAACTTCAGTTCCAGAACATTTATTCTGCTGTTAATAAAAACAAATATCCACTTCTGTGAATACAGCTATGCTATAAGATATGTTCAAGTAAATATTAGACCTTATTTTCTTGGAACTACTTAAGTCTAACCATGCTATCTAGCTAGTTAACTATTGCTATCTAGCTAGCTAGATGACTGGTATGCAAGCTAAAAGATAAATTTCTAGAACTTTGTTGCTTTAGGTAAATGACAGAAATAGGAGTAATTATTGCAAGCAAGATTTTAATATTTTGAAGGGGCATTGCTAAATATTTTAAGTTAGATTCTCAGATTTTCTATTATGTTAGCCAGATAGCTTAACTAGCAGAGCAACAGCTATGAGACTAGCTAAGCTAAAGCTATGTACAGTAAATGTTTACTTGTATAAATAAATATGTTGAGGATGAAAAACATGAAATGTCAGCAATAAATGTCTTACCTTCAGCAGGAGATGCAGTAAACCAGGAGTTAGCCATGTTTAGGGTGACCATATTTTCATTTGGGAAAACCAGGACACCATGGAGCGGGGGGCTTTTCTTGCACTCACTTAACATAAGCCCACTTAAACCTACAATAACATGATATTTACAGTTGGTTTATTAAAAATGCTTTTCAGTAAAAGTCAACAACAAAAACTCCAATAGCATGATAATTTTATTCAAAATGCATTTATTCAAAATGCTTAAGTTAACTTTTCCTGTAATGAATGAATAGCACAATGAAATAAATAATGTCTCATCTAAACATCCCTCACTTAACAACAAAAGTTAACAATAACTCTCAACTCCAAATAACACATGATACTCAGTTACCCTCAGTAACGAACGAAATATTGTCTGTTCTGTAGGCTATTGGAAAAAAATAAATTAACAAATGACACAATAACAATAACACACTGTGCACAAGGCTTCCCATTTGTCTCGACCCGGTCTGAAAGCGGGGAAACTCTTTTATAAATCGTCGGTAAACATACACTTGAGCTTCGGCATGTTGCTTGCGTACTGACAGTCACGCTGTCTACATTCTGATTAAGAACAGGGCTGTCCTGACTGACGCGGCTCCGGGATTACGTCAAACGCAGCGCCGTGAGCAGTGCCCTAGTGCCTGTAAATTAAAATTGTAATGGTCCAGTGAAGGTAATTTAAAAACCAGGCCATTTCCTCACTTTTTAAAAAAAAACCCGGGACGCCCGGGACAAGACGTGAAATACAGACATGTCCCGGGAAATACGGACGTTTGGTCACCCTAGCCATGTTGAGGGAGGAAAACTGAACAAAAAAAAATGGCGCTGAAGGGAGGGAAAATGACTGCCTTGAGGTTGAAAAAAGGAGGACAAAGCTGATTGGTTGAACAAGTTTAGTTTAAGCTCCTCCCATGTTGACCCAGGACCAAGCCTCACTTGGCAATATCAGGAGGTGCATGAATGCACTCTTTATCAGTGTATTTCCAGGTTTAACTGAAACAAGTCATAGACCTTTTGACCCCAATGTAGAACATTTCAGTCTTGCCATATGAACCCCATTTACCAATAGGTCATTATTAAAACACCATATTAATTAGTTGATTAGGTGTTAAAAGAAAAACATTGGTTTAGATTAGGGTTTTAAGTGGTGATGCTGATGCCTATTAAGCTGCCTTAGGAACCTTCTGTTGGCTTGTGCACTGGATTTGCACACTTCAATCCAATAAAGAGGCTGATAATGGCTATTTTTATTAAATGCAATAGGTTTAAGATAGATCAGTCACTCATAAGTATAAAAGCCAGTCTTGTTCAAGACTAGTTATTGTGCAAAGATTAACTTTAAAGGACATAAAGGAAATCAGAGCTTGTAGCTCATTAGCAACTGTTTTAAAATATATCAATGTAGTATTAAGATATAAAACAATGTCAAGGATACTGATACCCATACCTTTAATTTTAAATTTATGATAACAATCAAAACCAATGTTTTAACGAGAGGATTTCTATTCTCGTGAATAAATGTTATTTAAAGCGACTTAAATTAAATCCCTGGACGGCAAACCTCAGCTTCATCCTTACTCACTATATAGTGCACTAAAATTGCAACAGGGAGACATTTGAGACGTAGCCTTTCTACGTCCTTAAAATCATACGCTTGTTTATACCCAAACTTACATTATATCCTAATAAAATAAATTAGCATGTAATTTTTGTAGGCAATACACCAAAATATGAGTGAATGAAAATTAATATAAATTTGTATTTATTAAAATCTTTGTTAAATCAGCTAAATCAAGTCAGGCACTTGTTTAGACTCCTCAAGTCGTCACTATCAAGCGCCCGGTGGCGGTACGTAAACGCGGGTAGTGTTGACTATGTAGAAAACCACATTTCTTCCTAACACTTTAAGTCAGATATTTAGGTTGTGCATATACTTTGCACGTTTCAGTAGCATTCGCGCTTAACTTCTGAGTAAAAAGCGTTTGCACGATATTTTGTTTTGGTGATGTTGAGCTAATGTTGCTAAGCTAATGCTGAGGCTCAATGTTTTGAAGCTGAAACAGAAACCTAAGCTTCATTTCTCTGGCTTTGGTTTTGTTTTACCAAACCATGTCGTTTTCCTGCCAGCTAGCTGAACATATCTGCAATTCGGACTTCTTCTACATCTAAAAATAGGACTTAACAAACTCCAGCAGCTCTGCTCTTCTACTTCAGTAAAGTGGAGCTCGATGTGGAATTACTTTCCTCACTTAGACACTTAAACTTAAGAAAGGTTATCAGGCAAGAAGGTAAATTCCCAAAACATTTCTGCCTTTATGAATCCAGACATTTATGTTTGTTATGTTTGCCCATTGTTCGTGTTTCTGCAAATGACGTTCAACTGCATTTCTGTACATGAACCGTGCTTTACATCAGCATATTAACATTACACTTATAAAATGTAAGCTTTTCAATAGTGTTTATACACATACACACAATATGCTGACAATGTCTACAATATCCACATTTAAAAAAACATGTTATTATTACATACTGTAACCATAAATATTGTCATTTTGTGCATCTCTATCTGTATGCAATCTGAATGGGTTGAGTGAAGTTTTGGTGATGTTAGACATAGACTTGGGCTATTGTTCTTATGTTTATAAGCAACATTAGTGTCACAGCTAAAAATATTCATTTTACATGCGCTCAGATTTGGTCTTTTTGCAGACACTTATCCAGAGAAACTTGCAAACAGCCAAAACTATACAAAGTACTTGGACATACTGCAAGAATGAATATTAGGCATATGTCATTGGAATCAGAAGGAACTTGCAAATGTATGCTGTTTATTTATGCAGATTTGTGGTGCAGTTTTTAATATGCGTTAAAGCGTATTATGAATGACAAAGTATGCTAAGTAGCCAGTTGTTTTTTTTTCCTTTCAGTGTTACACTTTATTTCATTAATGTTACTTTGGTAGGTATCTGTACTACTGGAAATGTTGTAGTGGTGTTCTAGATGCCCATTTATTTCACAGTATATAAAGCTAATTAAATTAAAATGGTCAATGAATCAGAATTGTGTCCGTCATGAACAACAACAAAAAAAAACACGATGTATTCCAAGAGCCGTAACATCTAAGATCCTCATCTAACTATCTAATATAAGTCTAGGCATTCAGATGACACATTTTTTGTTGTCTTTTGAAATTGATAACTGTGTTGCATTCTTACAGGTGTTCATTCCACCAGCAGCTGTGATGAAGAGGAGGTTAGATACGCCAGATGAGTCGACAGGGAGGAAAAAATTTCGACGTGAAGAGGCCAGCTCTGATGAAGATGAAGAGTCATCACAGAGAACTACTAGCCAGGGTCAGTTTAGTGTCAGTCCAGAATGGGAAAAAAATGTAATGGAATTAATAGCAGGTACATGACTCAATAAGATAATGTAATGGAAATTACTTGTATAAAAATTTATACTGTTCTCCTGGCCTAATATATAAACATCTAATCATTCATAAACATGTAAATATATTCAAACAGTAGTAAACCGATGGCCTTCATACCAACTTTCCATTTCAGCATGGTGCTATTAGGTGGTCAAAAGGATAACGTTATTCTGAAACATGAAAAATGTCAACAAGGATTTTCAGTACTTATTTAGTAAATGTTTGTAGATTTTTTTTCCCCCACAGATTCCAGTCAGAGTGAGTCTCTTAGTGATGCAGAGGATCATAGGCCTAGCTTCTCCAAGCCAGCAGCCTCCCAGAATGCTCAGAATAATGAGGCCTCACAGAGCTCTTCCAATTTCTCCATGTACAACAGTGTTTCTCAGAAACTCATGGTAATGTACTGAGGTGATCTGATTCTTTTTGTGGCAGTTTGCCTTGATGCTGTATACATTTTGCAGTTATATGGTATTAATTATCTATGTATACACTGGACACATCTGAAAGATCTATCTTGTCTCTTCCAGGCCAAAATGGGTTTCAAAGAGGGTGAGGGATTGGGTAAGTTTGGCCAGGGCCGACGGGAGATCGTGGAGGCGTCTACCCAACGAGGGAGACGGGGTCTTGGACTGACACTGCAGGGTTTTCAAGGAGAACTCAATGTGGAATGGCAGGATGAACCTGAGGTACTAGACATTATCACAGTATCTTTTATGTTAACAGAATGGTCACAGTCCCGTTTGTTGACTGCATCAAATGTTTAAGCATACACATTTCAACAGCATCACAGGATTGTGTGACTGTATCAAGAACTTATAATTAGTTGACCAGATGAGGATGGATTCCCCATGTGAGACTGGTTCCTCCTAATATTCCTTCCTCCAGCTCTGAGGGAGTTTTCCTTGCCACTGTCGCTGTTGGTTTGTTCACTGGGGCTTTGGTGTTTTGTTATTACTAATCCTGTAAAGCTGCTTTGTGACATCAGTTGTAAAAAACGCTTTATAAAAATACATTTGACTTGACATTTATTGTGTTCAGTGCACCAGATGTGCTCTGTGATGATAATGTTTTACAGGTTCTCACTTTGTCTCTCTCTCTTGCTTTTTCTCTGAGCCCGGTGCTTTAGAGGTGGTGTCGTGGTTCCCAGAATGTTCTACAGAGATGCCTGATTCAGTTGAGCTCAGAGACTGGATGACTATAGGCGAGGTAGCATGACATAATCATGAATTTGTGCTGCTGATTCCATTTCATGCTTATCTTCATACTTATGTAGTGTGTCGTTAGTTGTGTAGTCATGAAAATTTCTGTTATTGTATCTGTGTTCTCAGAGGAAACTGAAGATTGAGGATGAGACGGAGTTCTGCTCAGCGGAGCTACTGCAACTACTGCTACGCTGCAAGGTAAAAAATACTTCTGCATCTTCTATATTCTACACTATATTCATTTCACATAAAGTGATATATTTAATGTGTTTTTGTTTTAAGGTTCACATTGTTTGATCAGTAATTTTCTCAAACTCTAAATGAAATATAAACAAAATTGGGAATATTTGATTTCTGAATTTCATGAGCTATAAGCCAAATTGATCAGTCGTAAAACATAAAAAGACTTGAGCTACACAGTAAATATGTCAGTGTTAAATCAACACTATTAGAGTTAAATTAACACTGAGGGTGTCAAAATGTAACACTCCCAGTGTTAATTTAACTCTAATAGTGTTGATTTAACACTGGCAGATTTACTGTGTATGTCACTATACATGTAATTAATATAACATATGACTATTGATAATATAACATATGATAATTGGATTCAACACTGTAATGCATGTTGTGCACTTATATTACCATGTCCTGCGGTCTGTTTAATGTGAGTTTTTTTTTCATAGTCTTGAGAATGTGATAGTGTACACACATTCCATGTATGATAGATCCATACTGAGTATAGATGTTTTTGATTAGATTTACATTAGATCAGATTGGTGGTTGTAGTTGTCAACTTTTGCCATGTCATATCATTACAGCACAGCCTAATATGAGCTATATAGCAAAGATAGCTTGAAAGCAAAATATCTGATCAACCAGTTTTGTTGTTTTTGTACTCTACTTTGAAAGCTACATAATACAAAAGAAATCAGTTTTTTATATAACAAGTAAAAATCAGCAAAAATGTGTGTGACAAACATAGACTTGTCACGTAAAGTTGTACCAGCTACTTACATAGTGTGTGTGTTTTGCAGAGTGTGTTTGATGACCTAGAGGGTGAGGAAATGAGGCGAGCTCGCACACGATCCAATCCATATGAAACTATTCGAGGAGCCTTCTTTCTCAACAGGTAATATATAATGTACAGTTATTCTTACCATGTTCATAAATTCACATTCACTCACTTCATTCTCTTTTTTTTAGGGCTGCTATGAAGATGGCAAACATGGACCATGTATTTGACTACATGTTTACCAACCCAAAGGACTCCCAGGGGGTAAAATTTTGAAATACCATTTATATTAAAGGTCCTCTTTGAGGTTGCACTTCATGTATGTTTATCTTTAATATATATAAATGTGTTTGTGTGTAGAGGGCCCTGGTGCGTGATAAGGAGGGTGAGTTGCTGTATTTTGGGGATGTTTGTGCTGGTCCTGGAGGTTTCTCAGAATATGTTCTGTGGCGGAAGCGCTGGCATTCAAAAGGATTTGGCATGACTCTAAAAGGAGCCAATGACTTCAAACTGGAGGATTTCTATGCAGCTCCCAGTGAACTCTTCGAACCCTATTATGGTGAATTTTAATCTCTCGCTATAGCATAGTCTTAGAAACCTATACGTATAATGCTGCTAAAAAGTCACTATTGCTGTTATTTGAATTTATAATAATTTTAATTATGTAGACTGAAGTATGGTAAGCTTGACATCAGAAGGAAATTTGCTATCTCAATACAAAATACAAGGCAATCTGGATGTTAATTTTGTCATAAGTTAATTCTCAGTGTTGTACAGTTGGGATGTATGATTAGAAACAGCCGGGATTGGAATAGGCAGTAGCCTTTGTCTGATAATATTATGAAATATTGGAATATTTTAAATCAGTGATATTAAGCAAATTATTCTCCCACTTTGTTACATATCTTTGCCACATTACTGATGCCACATTATTGATAATGTTGCCTTTATGTAACCAATTACTTTGTACAAGCTTTCTAATATTTGCATTAAAAGTGTACAAACAGGAAAAAAACATTGACACACAGGGCTCACAAACATAACATTGCTGGTTATTTGTAAAACTAAAGATATGTTGTTCTAACAGCATTTGAAAAGATCATGTAGAATTTCAGTCTGGTGAAGAATGCTGGGATACATGCAGATCAAGCATAGAAACTCCAGTGACCTTCTGGTAGAGAGTGCAAAATAGACCAGCATTTCTCTTTTCAGTACAGAATTTTCACACTTAGGATTTGCTGATAGAATTCTTCTTTGCTGTCCCATTGATTATGCAGCAGATCACTTACACAAGAAAATCACAAGTCATATGACGGAAACAGTTGAAAGGCACAGTAAATGAATTTATAACACAAAAATGCAGTGCCTCATCAAAGAATTTTAAATATTGTGAATATATGTATATTTTTGTTTGTTTTTGTTTTTTTGTTTTGTTATTTAATACAAAATTGAATAGATTTTTTAGAAATTAATAAAAAAAAATGTAAACTCATTTTATATTCATTACACAAAAATTGACATTTCAAGCCTTTTTTGTTTTACTATTGATCAGTTTGACTTATCGCTCATGTAATCAGAAGTCCTGAATCTGATTATTAGAATATTTCATTTCAAGTTTGGGTAAATTACTGTTAATTAGGTTAGATAAAATTTTTTGCTAATGCACATAATGGAATTTGACTTCCATATAGAACCCACTAGTGAACACATTAGCCTGTAATAACATGTTACAGAAGTGGTGGGCGGCCCTATCCATGGCACCCAGGCAGCAGTTGGAGGTTAGGTGTCTTGCTCAAGGTCATTTCAGTCAAGACCTGCCTGGAGATTGAACCAGTGACCTTCTGGTCGCAACACCAGATCCCTAATCACAAGGCCATGGCTGACCAGTTGCTTTTTTGCTATATTAAAACAAAAAATAGGCTTGAAATATGCCACTTTACATGTATTGATAATTTGGAGATGCACTAGTATTGTTTATCATGATAATTCTGGAAGATAAATCTCTAAATTTAAAATATCAAGCCTAGGCAGATTTTTACCCAAAACAAGACTAGCATATATATCTTATATCTTTTTATTTTAGCAGATTTTTGTTGCATTTTTGTGACATAAATAGCATGAGCCTGCACAGGCAATAGCTCTTCTCTTTGTTTTTATATATTTCTTTTGTATACTGAAAAAAATGTCATTCAATAACAATTCATGTTATTTGTACTAGAACTATGGCAAATAGAAAGAAGCTAGAAACCTTTAACCCATGGTATGAAAAGGCAAATAACTTTTCACACCTTGGGCTATAATAAAATAGGAATCAACTTTAAAAAGTAATCTATCATAGTTTTGTGGGGTGTAAAAGAAAAATGCAGAAAAATTTCAGGCAAGTAGAACTGAGCTTTGATCTCTCTAACCTGACCTTCTGTTGTCCTGATGTTCTGCAGGTGAGGGTGGGGTGGATGGTGATGGTGACATCACACTGCCTGAAAACATCTCTGCTTTCAGAAACTTTGTTTTGGAGAGCACAGAGAAGCGAGGCTTACATTTCCTCATGGCAGACGGGGTGAGTTTGCTGACCTGGAGACTTTCTTACTACTAATGTAATAATGTTGTTATTTAACCTGTAGAAGTCATGCCAATTTCATTGGACAAAGACATTCCATGAGTACTGATATAGAGTATAACAGCACTGGAACTTTAAACTAAAAGCTTTACATGTGTGTTCTATTACCTGATAATCACTTTAAGTATGTTATAGAGATTGAACTATTAGTGGAGATGGAGCCAAATTAATGAAATATATATATATAACCTGCCACTTATTACTGTTAAATAATAAATGGTGTCTGTGGCCTATGAATCACAGCTGTGATGATATTCAGCATAACAGCACTCTCTGCTGTGTGCTTAATTTGAAGAAAAAGTGTGTAAAAAATGTGAAAACTTTGTTTTTGATATTTATATAAAATATAAAAGGACATATAAAATGCTAGAACTCTTGCATTCACACTTGCGCAGTGCTTTGATTGGTTGAAATGTTTTATGTATTTTGTCATGCAGGGTTTCTCAGTGGAGGGGCAAGAGAACATTCAGGAGATCCTAAGCAAACAGCTTCTACTCTGCCAGTTCCTCATGGCTTTATCTGTCCTCCGAGCAGGTGTGAAATCCAAATCTAACGTTTTATATACAGTGGCATGCAAAAGTTTAGGCACCCCTGTTAAAATGGCAGGTTTTTGTGATTTTAAAAAAGCAGACCAAGATGAACTCATTTCAGAACTTTTTTCACCCGTAATGTCACCTATGATCTGTACAATTCCATTCAAAAAAATGAGCTGAAATATTTTTAAGGAACAATAAAAATGAAGAACTAAAATAATATGGTTGAACGAATATGAACACTCTTAAACTAATACTTTCTTGGAGTGCCCTTTGATTTTATGACAGTCTTTTTGGGTAGGAGTCTGTCCACATGTCAAATTATTACTTTGCAATCTTTGCTCACTCTTCCTTGCAAAAAACTTCAAATCTGTCAGATTGTGAGTGTGTCTCCTGTGTACAGCCCTCTTCAGGTCATCCCACAGGTTTTGCATTGGATTCAGGTCTGGGCTCTGACTGGGCGATTCCAAAACTTTGATCTTCATCTCGTGAAGCCATTCTCTTGTCAGTGTGGAGGTATGCTTTGGGTCGTTGTTGTGCTGAAAGGTGAAATTCCTCTTCATCTTTAGCTTTTTAGCAGAGCACTGAAGGTTTTGTACCAAAATTGACTGATTTTTGGAACTGTTCACAAACTTGTTCTCTACTTTGACTAAAGTCCCAGTTCCAGGTACAGATTTTTTTTTCTGTGTCAGAAAATGATTGCCACCCAACCCCACAGCCCAGACATATAAAGAATATGAGATTATCATATGTACTACACAATTCTATAATGTTGCTGTAGGCCTTTTGGCAGCCGCCTTTTCTTTTTTTGTCTTTTCATAATTTTTTTAGGGAAGTTCAGTTCTTGGTACTATTGTGCCAAATTTTATCCACTTTTTGATCACTTTGTTCTATGGTAGCCTATATTTAATGCTTTGGGAATGTTTTCAAGAAAATCCTGTAATAGCAAAACTTTATTTGGCGTTAATCAAGATCACTTTAAATGATGGCAATTGTGTATTCATCTTAAATTATATTTATAGTAAATATTAAACTTTTATGTAACCACGTGATTTTATTTTTTCCCTCTAATGCAATTTCAGCATCTTTTTCAATTGAATTAAACAGATTATAGGTTACATTAAAGATGGAAAAAGTTCTGAAGTTATTCATCTTTGTCAGTTTTTTTTTCCAATTCACAAAAACTTGGCATATTAACAGACATTTGGCATTGGCCCAAACATTTGCATACCATGGAATAACTATGTTGTTTATTAGAGAAGAGTTTTGAATGAATATTTGTGTCTACTCTTTTGTGTGTGTGTGTGTGTGTGTGTGTGTGTGTGTGTGTGTGTGTGTGTGTGTGTGTGTGTGTGTGTGTGTGTGTGTGTGCGCGCGCGTGTTTAGGAGGGCATTTTCTGTGTAAGACGTTTGACCTGTTCACATCCTTCAGCGTGGGTCTGATCTACCTGCTTTATCTCTGCTTTGAGAGAGTCTCGCTCTTCAAGCCAGTCACCAGTCGACCTGCCAACTCTGAGAGGTGTGTCTGTGGCTTTGTTTGATTGTGTGAGATTGACTTTTTACTTTGTGTGGAGATTAAACATAGTTTTGTACATGTTCTATGTAACGTGCTACTGTGAAACTTCCTGTGACACAGTGTGACCATTTTTATGGATGAATTAGGGATGTATATGGGCCCTTGTTATTTGTTATTAAGAATGTTTAAAAGTGTTGTATTAGTTAGAAAATATTCCTGTATAGACTGAGTAGAAGGTAGACTGATAGTCTGATAAGGTGGACTTCATTACTCAATCAAGAAAGCTACTGATTTCCTGCAGCAGGTTTTTAATAATATAAAAAATACCTTCTTAAATTTTATCCTCTTAACACTAAGAAAAAAAGGGTTGCAATGGCCCAGTCAAAGTCCAGACTTCAACCCAATTGACGGGCTGTGGTGGGACCATAAAAGAACTGTGCATAAATGTATACCCACAAATCGGCCAATATGATTTCTTCAAGGTGTTGATTAGATTTAGATTTTTATAGATTTTTCAGCTAGTGTATAACTTCTTCAACATTATTGAAAATGCTGTAGCTCTAATATAAGCTGTTACAAAGCTTTGTCAGAGTAGCTCAAAGCACATTTTCACTATTTTGCTACATCTCATGATGACCATGTGCTTTATAAACATCTGGAGGAGAATAAACATTTGTACTTGATTTTTAAACTTGTGGGAGACACTAAAACTAAGCTAAGAAATGACACTGTCTTCACTCACTGTTCTACAATAGAAGACTGAGTGTCTGGAACTGCAGCATTTGTGAATTTTATGCAGATTTTTTTTTTTTTACTTAAAAAGTATGCGACTTCAGGGAAAATGCCAAAATGACGTTTGATTGGTAGTGTATATTAACAATAATTTCCTGCCCTAATTTAATCAATAACATTTTTTTTTATTTTGGGATTTGAGAAGTAATATTTGTTTGATGTGTGTTGTAGGTATGTGGTGTGTAAAAGTTTAAAACCAGGCTCTGATGCAGTTAGAGAATATTTGTTCACCGTAAACTTGAAACTGAACCAGCTCAGGCACTCTGAGAGCGACGTCATTGATGTTGTGCCACTGGACATCATCAAAGCAGACGCAGACTTCTATCAGTACATGGTCGGCTCCAATGAGAGGTAATATCTCTCTTTGCATTCACACACATCTACCTCAGCCATCCACATGGTTTTTAGGAAAGCCCCAGAATGACTGGTCTGATAAGTCTGATACCAAGAATTAAATCTAATTCTTCTAGATTAATTTGTGTCTAGTTTAAGTGGCTGTGTTATGAAATTAGGGCTGTCCCAAAAACCATTTTTTGAGGTCTAGACTAGGGCTGGGTAATATGGACAAAAAAGTTGTATCTTTATACATATTTTCACTGAATTGTGATATGTGATATATACCATACATGTGTGAATAAATTAGGACACCCCATATATATGGAGGGTTGGTCCTAGCCTTTTTGGTCCTAGGCTTTTTTTTTTTTTTAGCCCTCTGGGTTGTTAAGAGGTTTTGATATGAAGATGACTAGAAGAACTTTCTGTTTACTTGACCGTTCATTGTTAGCTGTTGCTGATTTCTGTTTGTGTTTGGAGATAAAATAATGTTTTGTATGAGCTAACTGCTGTAATTTTTACAGTTCAGTACAGAGTTCATTTAGCTGTCTAACCATGATCACGTCACGTCAAAAAATTGTGAAATTTTGTGCATTTGACTTTCTTGGTGGCTAAGGTTGTGCTCATATATATAATAAAAATAAAGAGACTTTGACGATTTCCATTATAGATTTCTCAGACAGAGGCTTAGGAAGCTATCAGTGGTGACAAGAACTATTTTAAAGAATTGTATTTGCTGGTTTTGTTACTGAATGGTGCCCTCTTTTTGTTTTTCAGTCATTGTGGAGTGCAGATCAAAGCCCTGTCTAAAATCCACGCCTTTGTCAGAGACACGTGAGTTTTTTTTGTTTTTGTTTTTTTTTTTGTCTATTGCTCTTGTTCTGAGAGTGTTGTTTACCCTGTGTGCAAGTGTTTATCTTTGTGTTTTTTTCTATTTTTTTATTTACCAATTAGGGCATTGGCCGAACCCAAACAGGCTGACATTCGAAAGGAGTGTCTCAAACTATGGGGCGTAAGTACAAATCAACACATGCTCACTCTCGGCATTAATTTGAGAATTTTATGGTGTGTATATGTATTGACTTACCATAGCATTAAAATGACCTCCTTGTATCTGCACTCCCTGTCCATTTTACCAACTCCACTGAACATATAGGTTCTTACAGTTACAGACTGTAGACCATCTGTTTCTCTGTATATTTTGTTTTCCTCCTCTCACTCTGCTCTTCGGTGCTCAGGGCCACCACAGATGTGGTATTATTTGGGTGATGGATCATTCTCAGCACTGCAGTGATGCTGATGTTGTGGTGGTGTGTCAGTGTGTATTGTGGATATTTTTCTTTGCTGGACTATTTTTTCCAGTAGTGACACTGCTGTGTCTGACCCACTTGCACCAGCACAACACACACTGACCCACTAGCACCACATCAGTGTCACTACAGTGCTAATAAGGATTCACCACACAAATAATACCTGTCCTGTGGGGGTCATGACAATGGAACCACAGGGTCAAAGGATGCTAACAAAGTATACAGAGAAACAGATGGGATACAGTCTGTAGTTGTACAACTAAATGCACTTATGTGGTCAGTGGAACTGACAAACTGGACAATGAGTGTAGGACCGAGGTGGTTTTAATGAAGTAGGTGGTCAGTGTACATAAACATGTGATTACTGCTTGGTAACCAAGCTGTTTATCTGCACACACTGACTCCACAAAAAATTATTTAGTTATTACATAAATATGCACCACCAGGTTAATATTATATTTAGCCTATAATCATTAGCCTAAGTTGGACTTCAGGCGACAAATTTCAATGTACATCCTCAGTTGTATAGACTTTACATTTTCATTTTCTGTATTTATTTGCAGATCCCTGATCAAGCCAGAGTTACGCCAGCTTCCTCAGATCCCAAATCCAAGTTTTATGAGCTTGTAAAGGTCTGTATGGACAATGGGTTTTTTTTTTTTTTTCCATTTTTATTTATTTATTTTTTATAAATATAATGAAATAATACATTCTCATACAGTATGACTAAAGAGAACAATGTGTTTGTTTTTTGTTAGGGTTTAGACATTGAGAGCTTTAACTCCAGACCAACAGCTTTGAACTCCAGTACTCTGGACAGACTCCAGCATGTACTGGACCATCGGTGCATTGTTGGAGGGGGAGAACAGATCTTTCTACTTGGGCTTGGGGTAAGGGTGTGGTTGCTTGTCTTTGTATGTGTAATCATACACAAATGTAATTTATTTTTTTTACATGGATATTAAGATTAGGATTTTTGATGCTTTGTGTTTTCTGCTTAGCTCTAATTATAAGTTACGTAGATAGATAAGAGAATCCTTTATTAGTATGGGGAAATTCAAAATACATACCATATTTTCCGGACTATAAGTCGCTCCGAAATACAAGTCGCACCAGCCATAAAATGCATAATAAAGAAGAAAAAAACATATATAAGTCGCACTGGAGTATAAGTCGCATTTTTGGAGGAAATTTATTTCATAAAGTCTAACACCAAGCACAGACATGTCATTTTGAAAAGTAATTTAAAATAAAAATAGAATGGAGGCAACAACAGGCTGAATAATTGAACAGTATGCTTACGTTACTGACACAACTGAGAACGTGCCTGGTATGTTAACATAACATATTAAGATTTAATCAGAAAAACATAGCATATATAATATGCTAAAAAGTTTACTAAACCATCCGTGTAACTCCAAATAACTAAAATCCAATGAAATCTTCATCCTCGG
>BRDA01007838.1:0-14974 GCA_036984385.1 Crenuchus spilurus | reverse complement strand
CAATAAAAATAGCAATACTTTAGAACCATCTCTTTCACCACAGTGTTACTGTATTTTCTGGACTACAAGTTGCTCCGGAGTACAAGTCACACCAGCCATAAAATGCATAATAATGACGAAAAAAACATATATAAGTCGCACTGGAGTATAAGTCGCATTTTTGGAGGAAATTTATTTCATAAAGTCTAACACCAAGCACAGACATGCCATTTGGAAAAGTAATTTAAAATAAAAATAGAATAGAGGCAACAACAGGCTGAATAATTTAACTTACGTTACTGACACAACTGAGAACGTGCCTGGTATGTTAACATAACATATTAAGATTTATTCAGAAAACCAGAGCATATATAATATACTAAAACGTTTACTAAACCATCCGTGTAACTCCAAATAACTAAAATCCAATGAAATCTTCATCCTCGGTGTCACTTTTAAACAAGTCCGCTAACTCCGGAGGTAGAAGATGCGGCGCTTCTTCTTCTACGTCGCTTACATCAGACTCATCCTCAGTTGCAACACGGGCCTAGAGCGCCAGTGTGAAAGTGTGAAAATAACATGTAAAATGATATACCGGTAATAATGTATTACGGTAATAATTTCACACATAAGTCGCTCCAGAGTATAAGTCGCACCCCCGGCCAAACTATGAAAAAAAAACACGACTTATAGTCCGGAAAATACGGTAGTTACATTGTTTCTGACGCATAAATAAGTAACATAATAAGCAATATAATTTTTCAGTGCCTGTTAAGACAAATATCAAATCACAACTAAACCCTACCCTCTCTCTAAGGGACGCATCAGTAGTACAGCTTAAATTCTGATACATTTTATCAAATTCTGCTCATTACTGTATTGAAATTTAAAGCTTTTTTAAAATGCTGTAATTCTGTATGCAGAAATCACAGATCTATACGTGGGATGGTAAAGCCTCCTTGCGCTGGAGTAAGCTGGAAAACTTTAAGCTGGAGTTGCCAAGGGATACCCTGCTGAGTGTGGAGATTGTGCAGGAACTAAAAGGAGAGGTGAGGAGGGAAGAGAGAAACTGCGTTAAACAGCATTTCTTTAGTCAGTTATTGTGACTTATTGTGCAGTTCATCAGCAAACAGAAGTATTGTACATTCTTTGTTGCATGTTGTAGAACCACCATTATTCAAGGTTTTGTTGCTGCAGTAAATGTGGTACAAAGAAGCAATATAGAAGGCATCTCTATCACCCTAGCACTTTGTGTACAATTTATTTTTTGTCTCAGATTCAAGTTTGCCTCTGACTGATTACTGTAGTTCTTAAGCCTGGTGCACGATACAATTTTTATCCCCGATTTTGAGTCCTGTAGTGCGTACCAGGCTTTAAGGGAACACCAATCATTAATTTTTATGGCTGATTGCAATTCCAATTTCTTTACAACCAAATTGGCTAAGGGCTCATTTTTGGCTATATGTTGTTAACCCAGTGCTGTGAGCTAAATCGCTATTTGAAATACACTTGCACATTACCCACAAGTTCCAGTGTAACATTTCTTTACATGTAAATTACTTTAATGAAGAACCACCTTTATTTACCATTAACATTAACCAAATATAAAGACAAGAAGAAACAAGTAGCTATTTAGCACAACAAGCCATACATAATTGCACTGCAACATTTTATGTGGCTCCTAAAATTGTAATTGTAATCTGCCAAAATAAAAAGATCTGCTGAATGCCGATCACATGCTTTAAACATCCCCAATAGTTCTGTTGAGCAGCTGCTCATGGTATTTGATACCAAATATTTTGTGTTAAATGTATATAAAAATATGCGGAACTGTGTTATTGTGTTTGTAGGGTAAAGCCCAGCGCAGGATAAATGCTGTACATGTTTTAGATGCTCTGGTGTTAAATGGCACTGATGTGAGAGACCAGCACTTCAACCAGAGGTGTGTCTGCATATCACACAAATACTGACAGAGCTAACAAATTGTGCAGGTGAAAGTGTTTAGGTAATTTTTATTTAAGGTATTTATTTATCAATTAACTACTAGCCATTTTTTATTGCATAGCTTCGAGCTAATAACCAGGCCTTTGATTATTTTGATACGTTTGGTCTTCTTTGCTGAATGTGTGTATTGCAGGATTCAAATGGCAGAGAAGTTTGTGAAAGCTGTTTCTAAACCCAGTCGACCAGACATGAACCCAATAAGGTAATTTGTTCCACTCTCTTTTTTCCATTCTCTCCTGTCTTGTCCTCTCTGGTGGAATATCTACTCCTAAATTTACTTTTTTGTGTGCTATACAGAGTCAAAGAGGTCTATCGGTTAGAGGAGATGGACAAAATCTTTGTAAGGTCAGTAAGACACAGTGGGCTGG
This sequence comes from Crenuchus spilurus, assembly GCA_036984385.1. Taxonomy (NCBI): domain Eukaryota; kingdom Metazoa; phylum Chordata; class Actinopteri; order Characiformes; family Crenuchidae; genus Crenuchus; species Crenuchus spilurus. The sequence continues at coordinate 12,623 of BRDA01007838.1, read as the reverse complement.
ACTGTTCATGGTTTTGACCTCTGCTCCATTTGAACCTGTGGTGTATGTATTTAGCACTTTTATTTGCTCTCTATTCCTCAGATTGGAGATGAAGGTGACGAAGAGTTCAGGTGGAATGCCCCGTTTGTCTTACACAGGCCGAGATGACCGCCACTTTCTACCCAGTGGTCTCTACATCATAAAAACAGTCAGCGGTGAGAAGGACCGAATTAGAGTTCTGTGTTATTGATGACCATGTTATTGTGCATCAGAGGTATAACAATACACACTTGTAGGTTTTATGAGATAAAGCTCTTCAGAAGGAAAACCCAGACATTTGAATGTGGGTAGATGCTTAGAATAAGTGCTGTCCCTTCTTTGTTGTACCCAGATGCCTGGCTGCCTTTTTTTGATATATAGTAATGTCTACTAGGGATGAGTGAGTACACCACTATCTGTGTCCGTATCTGTTCAACCATCTAAATTATCTGTATTCGTATCTGTACTTGGAGAGTGGGTGGGGCCTAAACCAAAATTGGGCGTGGATAAACCGGAAGTGGGTGGGGCTTAAATCAGTACATTAATTTAAGTCTGAACTTAATATATATTAATCAGAAGTTGCTATATGTATTGTTTTTTTTAAAACTATTTACAGAACAGCCTCAAAATCTCAAAATTGAGATTTAAATCAATGTTTTTGGTCACAAAAGTAAGAGATGTATTTACAGGTTTTTTTTTATAAACTCAGAACATGAATATTATTAAGTGCATTAATACAACTCATGCAGTAGGAAATTATTAACTACCAAGTATGCATGAACAAGAGTTGTCATTCTCAACACAACTTCCTTTTTTATTTTGTATTTTATGATCAAACTGATTTTTTTTCTTTCAATTAGTTATTTCTTTTTGTTACCTAACATTCTTGGCATTTGTTTGCACACAAAGTTACATACATACATACACATTACACTTATATAGCGCCTTTCTGGACACCCAAGGACGCTTTACAATCAACACACTTCATACACACTCCGGTGAGAAGCGGCAGACAGTCGCGCACAGCGTACTCTCAACCGGAAGCGACCGTCCACCTGGGGGACTGCATCGAGCACTAGGGGGATCACCCAGGACAGAGTGCCAACCATATCTGGGCATACATACATACATACATACACACATACATACATACATACATACATTCATTCATACACACCAGGGTAATTTTAGAGTATCCAATCCACCTGATATCCATGTTTTTGGACTGTGGGTGGAAACCGGAGTCCCCGGAGGAAACCCACGCGGACACGGGGAGAACATGGAAACTCCGCTCAGATGCGGACTCGAACCCAAGACCTCAGCGCTGAGAGGCGAACGTGCTAACCACTAAGCCACCGTGCCGCCCAAAAGTTAAACAATGTTGATTAAGGTGTGTGTGTGTGTGTGACTGAGACCGAGTGACTGCGTGACTGTGTGAAAGGGAGTGAGAGTGCGGCACAGCTCTGGCAGAGACGTGTCTATGTAGGGAGGGGCGGGCGCTCTGTGTGACTGGCCAGTCACAGATCGTGAAGAGTCAGTTACCTAATGAGGATTTTCCTTCAGCATGAGCACGGATATTGACGAGTTTTACTCGTATCGTGATCATACTCATCACAAATGCTTTATTCATACCGACGAGTATCCGGCTCAACCCTAATGTCTACTGTTCACATCTGGGGGAAAAATCCATCATGTTGATTCTTAATTTGTCTCCTTAAAATCTGCTTAAAGTTTGCTTTCATGATGCTACTTAATAGAATCCTGCAGTGAGTTTAACATAACTTTGAAAATGTGAAAATATAAATGCAGAAATAACCTTATTGGTCAGTAGGTTGACATTGATAGAGTGGTTGATAAAGCAAACACACTTCAAACAGTTTGCTATGCTAGTAGTAATAGCACTAATTATGTAGTTGATCAGTGTTTATGTACTGTGTGTAGCCACAATATGGTTAGAACAGCTTATATAAAATAAATATGCTAAAAATAATTATCACACATATACCTCTAAGACTTGGAAAAAGCACATTTTATATGGGCAGACTTTTGCTTTGAACCTTTGTGGCTATATGGGAGATTATGTTGATTCACACAGGCCCTAACCAGCCCTTGAGACAAACCTGTCTGGGAGTTTTGGGGAAAGCTCAGCTGCTGGGCTTGGGAGTCATTGACCACAGTGTATTGATTGCATTTTTTAGTGAACATTTTCATTTTTTTTCTGTGTCCTACTTTCAGACCCATGGACGATGGCATTCAGCAAGAATTCAAAGAAGAAATTCTTTTTCAATAAACAGACAAAAACATCAACCTATGATATACAGCCTAGTGCTGTAGCCCCATTTCAGTATGTACAAAACTACACCACAATGCATTGTAAATAGCACAGTGTGAATGGGGAACATTCTAAATAGAAACATTGTTAACTGTAATTTTTTTCCCCTCTCTTTATTTCTCAGTGTGTGTCATCATAAGAGGCTTTTTTGGGCGTGGGAAGAAGGTGTCAGAGTTCATGACTCACAAACCCGCATTGATCCAGAGAAACTCTCCAAAGAGCAAGTTCTCTCATTTATCCGCAAACACTGTCAGCAGTGGGAGACGTGAGATGGAGACAGGAGCTTCTCTTTGCCAGCAGAGGGCACTGTAATTCACAGAAGAGGGACTTGTAATAAAATGCATGGTTTTTAATTTTATTTAAGCCACTGATTAACTTGATGTGATGAAGCACTTGTCAGCACAGCTTTACAGCAATTAGTCATCTAGATGCCTAACATATCCTCACACAGTGTCCGATAACCTTTGCATTTATGAAACTGGCAGCAAAGTGTGAAATATTTCTTCACCATCAGGTATTCACAGTGAATGTGGATGGTTGTGATGGTTAAACTCTGTAGATTTGACTGCAGTGCTGCGGTGCCTGATTCAGCCAGAGAAACAAGAAGTACTCTTCTGCCAAACTACAGATCATCATCAAATAATACATTGCATGACCACGGGGGTAGAGGTTTACTCTTCTGTGTGCTTGTGTAGTGCTGTGGCCTGTTACCTTCTTCCTTTGTTTGGTTTTGTTTGCTTGTAAATGTATAAATGAGATGGGCACCATCTAATTTCAGAAAAGCATTGCATTTTTATGCCTGTCTCAGACTTTGACAATATAAAAACAGCGGAGGTTTTTTTTTTAGCCTCTATTAAACATCCGGAGTCTCATTGTCCTTGGTTTGGTTGCGTGAGAGCTCACAAGGACATCTTTTGAAAGAATGCATGTGAGCGTGTTGATTTGAGTTCTGTATTTTGCGGGGATTTGTTGCATGGAAACATCAAAAAGAAGCTGAACGATTTGTGTTATAAGTCGTTTCATCAGTTTTTTTTTCCTTATAGAGAAGCTGTTGATGTGTTGCAAGTTCGAGCGGTTGATTTTGAACTGATAATATCTGATTTAAGAGTGATTAAGTGCATAATCCATCATTTTTCATTCTAGTATCTGCCTCCTGCATCTTGTAGCATAAGGTTGATTAGTTGGACAGTAATTTTAGCACCTTTACAGTTTTAAATATAAAAGAATTTTCACATAAGTTCTAAATGAGATCAATTAAAAACGAAGACAAATATGGTTTGTCATTTAATCACTGAATAAAGACATGCACTATTGCATATCTCTGGCAAGTATGTGCATAAGTATGTGGATTTCTAAGATTAGCAGTTCCTTTATTAGTAAAATTAGTTACATATTTTCAATCAATGACAATCTGGGGGGCTGTTATATTTAAACAGGAATCTGAAATTTCACAATTTGTTTTTGTGGGAATTAATTATGGCACATACAAATTACATATCTGAGTACCTCAGAATAAAAGCTGGATATAATCACAAAGCTATCTCTAAAGAGTTTGGACTCCACCAATCCAGATTGTGTACAAATGGAGGTAACTGAAGACTACTGCTAATCTTCCCAGGAATGGTTGACCAAGAGACATCACTCGCAGTGCAAGCTGTTTAATAATGTCTGAAAAGAACATGGACACCTCTTAGCAGCCAGTGTTCATTAGTCAGGTGAACACTGAACAATAATAGTGTACATGGCAGTGTTGAAAGGAGAATGTTGGTGTTTTACAAAAAGAGCAGCCTGTCTGCTAAAGATCATGTGAATGTCAAAAACCCAATCAGAAAAAAATATTTTGCAGATAGAGGAGACCAAAAAATGTTTTGGTTTAAAAGTTGAGGCGTTATGTCTGGTGAAAGGAAAACATTGCATTGCAAAATAAGAACCTTATCCCATCTGTGAACTGTGGTGGTGGTAGTATCATGGTTTGGGCCTGTTTGCTGCATCAGAGTCAGTACAGCTTGCTATATTTAATTTGAGCAAAATATTCTTAATTATGCCAGGAAATGTAAAGGAAAATTTGTCTGAAAAAGTTATTTTACTTTCTTAAATTCTAACAAAAATCCTGACCTTAGTCCAAATTAAAAAACCTAATCTATTTTAAATCTGGAGGACCTGAAGCAAGCACATCATGTGAGGAAACCTACCAACATCCCAGAATTTAAGCTGATCTGTAGTGTAGGATGGGATGAAATCTCTCCAGGCCAAGGCACAGGACTAATGAAAAGCTACCAAACATTTCTGACAATAGCCAGCAGTGACCATTAATGTAGACATTGTTATTTTGTGTGTTATTGTATTTGTTGTGCTTTCACTTTGAATGCCAACCAAATGTTTTAAAGTATAAGTAAAGATATGTATCCTTTTTGAGCTCTGTAATCTTCCCAGTTGAAGTGCACTACTGCTGTACCTGGCACAAACTGTTGTGTACTGTGTCTTTCTTGACGAGGGTTGCATTGGCATCTCAAGGACAGAAGGACGCTGGCGGTCTTTTTTGTATTCAGGGTGTAATGAGTCTTCCAATTCCTGTTTCCTTATCCTTTGCCCAGACTGTGTGACAGGAAAGCTAAACAGAGACACACCCACTGGACAATTAAAGCACTCGGAGGATGGGTTCTGTTAGGCTAAATCTGGGTTTATCATCCTGTGCCCCCAACACACTGAGAACCCTGGGAAAATGGGTATCTGCCAAACAGAATTGCATTTCTACCACCTTTCCCCTCCTGTCACTGTTCGCACTTCTTTCTCTGGTGAAGAATTTCAATTTCTGCCTGGTCTTGAAGGCAGATTGAGTACTGCTCTAGAATGCTGACTATATTAATAATATATCTTGTTTAAAAAAGTAGGAATGACTTCAGCAGGGAAACTGGAAGCCAGGGATTAGTGATGGATAATATACACTTTGGTAGTAGTAACAGCCTACATACAATCTAGGATGCATAATCTAAATAAAGACAATACTTATAGTTCCATTTCCTAAAATGATGGGAGACTATGCAAAATGTAAGAAAACAATACAGTGAACCAAACATTGAGACATATTTTAACAAAAATATATCAAGTGAATCTCTATTTTGTGAAAAATATATGGCCAATTTAGATTGGATTCTAATGTTTTTTTTTTTTAATGGGACATGGTCATGTACCAATGTGTTGTTTCACAACTCTAAGCTTTTGGGAACTTCAGAGTTTTGACAGTGAAATGTTTTCTCATTCTTCTTTGACATAGAATTTAAGTTTCTCACAAGTTTGGGCTAAATGTTTTTAACGAGTGTCAGGTCTGGATTGTAGTTTTAGCACCTGAGTTCTATTCTGGAGCTGTGCTGTTGTAATATATGCAGAATGTGGTTTGGCACCATCTTACTGAAACAGCAAAGCCTTCTCTTGAGAAAGATGTTATCTGGATGGCATCATATAGGGCACCATAAATGTGTGCTGATAAGTTGGATGGTCCATCTCCTCTTTAGCCTGGAGGATACGGTATACATGATTTCTTAAAAGAAATTCACATTTTGATTTGTCAGAACACATTTCATTTCACCTCATTCCATCAAAAGAATTTGGGCCAAAAGGCAGGAACATTTCTAGATCTAATTTATATATGGTTTAATCTTTACATGGTAGAGTTTTAACTGGTTCACAGAATTTTACAGAAGTGGTGATAGTTTTCAACATGGTTCCTGAGCCTATGCAATAGTTTCCCCTAAAGAATCATGTTATGGGAGGTCCTGATGATCATGACCACCCAAAATTAGTTTTTCTGCCTTGTCCCTTGCATACAGGGACTTTAATCAAACTTAAAAATGTAAGTAAAGGGCCCTGAATTGCTCAGCAGGCTAAGACGCTGACACTAGGACCAGAGGATTGCAAGTTCAAATTCCAGTCATGCTGTTTGCCATCAACAGCCGAGGCCCAAGAGAGCAAAAATTGGCCGTGCTCTCTCTGGGCAGGTAGATGGCACTCTCTCTCCCTATCACTTTCACACTTTCACATTGCAATGTCTGCTGTCTCACACGTTTACTGATTGTTCCATTCAGAGCTGGGAATCCTGTGCTTTCCTCCAAGCATGTTGGCTCCCCAGTGACGGTGTATCAGTGTTTGAAAAGAGGTGGTGGCTGGCATCACACGCAATGGAGGAAGCTTGTGCTTGTTTTCAACTTCCTAGAGACAGGGACATTGCAAAAATGATATGGAGAGGCCTAACGGATGGGATGGGCTAATTGGCTACTACTACATTGGGAAGGGATAAAAATGGACAAAAATTAATACATAAAATTAAAAAAATGTAAGTAAAGACTACATCATTAATTTCAAGCATTCTTAAAGATTCAACATTAGACATATAACATGTAATTAGTATTGGATAACATTTGTTAACTAAATTACCCAGCCCAGGCTATGTATCTAGTATTGTGTCACGCACTCATATGGATGTTTAATTTATGTAGTTTAGTTGAGTAATTAGCTTCCTATGTAAGATTCCCTTTGGCGATATAGAGTCATAGAGAGTTATACATTTTAAGAGAAGTTAAGCTTGTGTGACATTCCTTAGCATAGCATTCTTTGCTATTAGCATTGATTCATTTTAGTGACTCTTTAGCTATAATAATGCAAATGTACATAACAATGGATACCAAAATATAGAAAATGACAATATTTTATTTTATCATCCTATTCCATTTTATCATTAGGACTTGTATACAAATCAAATGAAATAGTCTACATTTTGTCAAGATTGTGCCTCTGTGTAAAGCGTTAATAATGTATTCTTATTACAGCCTTGTAAGTAAATGGTGACTGAGTGGTTTGGGACAATAGAGACCTGTTGAGAAAGGAGAACTGGCCAGCATGATTGAGAATGCGTTTAAGCACTAAGGATTAGGTTTAGTGTAGACTTAGACCATGCAGCAATGGTAATAATGATTGACTATTGCAATTCTATGTAGTCTAGGCTTAGACTTAATCTGGGTCTGGGAAACTGGTCCTAAGAGACTACAGGAGAGCTACTAATTGCACTGTGTGTACCCTCCTTCTGATTAATGTGGAGTGTGGAGACACTTCTCCCAATTAGGAGAACCCTTTGCACAACACTCAGCTGCCCTACCTTCTATAAATAAAACTTACATCAGTATTTTAATGACAATAATTACATGTATTGTTTCAGTTTCAGTTATTGTGATGCTGATTTTGATAATGATGACGATTAATAATAATTATTAATAATATTATTAAGATGGACTAAAGGTTAGAGAAGTGAATTAATTGTTGGCTTGTTCCCCAGCCCAGCAGGAAAATGGGAGAAGAGGAGTGTGACTGAACAATGTCTCCCTCTCCCTAACATTCATGGCCCTTGACCAAAGCACCTACCCCCACCACTCTAGGCATGTGTGTGCTCATTTGCTGTAAAAATGAAAATAATGCCTGCTTACAATTAATGCATGGCAATGTGATCATGATGATCCCGTTCCCACATGTTATTAAGTCATGGCCATAACTTAGCTATCTCATTCCCAGACTATACAAAGTCAGGGACACACATTAGGATCTCATTTCCATTGCATTAATAAGTTGTGGCCATGACTTAACTATCTTATTCCCACATGATATTAAATTATGGCTAAATTTTAGGATATTGTTCCCATGTGTTAATAAGATGTGGCTACAACCTAACTATATCATTGCCACATCATTTTAAGTTATGATTGTGCATTAGGAACTCATCAGATGACCATGGCTTAATCTCATTCTCACTGCATTAATAAATTGTGGCCACGGCTTAAATATCTCATTCCCACACCACATGAAACTGTAACCATGCATTAGGATCTCATTCCCATGTGTTTTTAAATTGTGGCAATGGCTTAACTATCTCAGTTCCACACCATATTAAACTGCAACCATGCATTAGAATCTCATTCCCATGAGTTTTTAAGTTGTGGCAATGGCTTAACTATCTCATTCCAACAACGCATTAAGTCGTGGCCACACTTTAGGATCTCTTTTCCATGCATTAATTAAGTCATGCTCTTGCATTATTTATATTTTTGCAGCATGTAACCGACATTCTGTAGGTCGGTCTAGCGATGTTCTGTAATTCTTTATGGTATTCCAATTAATATTTTTACATTTATGGCCCTTAATGTAGCTGGTGTTGCTAGTAGTGGTAGTGTTATTGTTATCATTTTATATTATGTGGTTTTTTTCCAATTTATTGTTGATTTTATTATTTTATAATTATCCTCACTCAGTAATGGGCGTGGTTTGTGCTTCCACTCAAAGGCGCGCGTAGAGTCCAGCGCGAGATGTGGGCTAATACTACCACACACGCGCGCGCGCGCTCAGTTGTGGAGATGCTGAAGAGCGCGCGCGGGCACTTCTTCAGCTCAGCTGTGCTATGAAGGAAGTGCTTCTGTGTTCAGGCTTTAATGCTCAGGAGCCTCAGGAGGTCTGATTCTTAAATCTGGAGTAAAACAGTCCGCTCAAACTTGAGGAGATGGCATCGATAGAGGAGTTTGACCCGCTCCACAGCAGCGTTCCTGCCACCAAGATAGAAGTTACCGTTTCCTGCAGGTGGGTCGACAAAACGGACTTTAAGACGACTTTTAACTTCATATCAGAATACAGTCTTAGTCTTTAAGTGTGTATATTTTAGACGCCTCCAGCTTCTTGTGTCTCCTCAGTGTGATAAGCAATTAATCTCTAGTCACTGATTAGGAAACGAGGTATAGACTCAGAATTTCAGTCTACAGCAGAAATAATGCATCTGACTGTCAAACTGTAATACTGCATAGAGTAGAATATACAATTCAACATTCAGTTTGTTCTATTGTACTTTCAACTGTTATATACTGCATATTTCATTTTATGTTTTAGTTTTAGGCAGATATTTACTGTGAAATTGTTAATGTGACACTGTAGTGCAGTATATATATATATATATATATATATATATATATATATATATATATATATATATATATATATATATTTATGTAAAATGTTTCAAACTGGCATTGTCCAGTCTCAGACTGCCTCTGTCCAGCATCCTGTACAAGACTCAGTATGGCAACAGACCCCCTTTTCCTGACTTCTCTTGTCACAGTTGACCCGTTCATGCTGAATGAACTTCCAGTGCCCGCATGCTAATCATCCTTTTTCTACCTACATCCTAACCTTTAGAGGGAAAAATGCAGAACTTAATCTGAGATCAGCTTTAAATGGCAAGTGCCTGTCTGACCTCCGCTCTCGCTGTGCTTGTCCCTTCACTGGACAGACACAGCTGGCGCCAACCAGCAGCCCAGCCTTTTATCCCCTCTTGAATAATGAATGTGTTGACTGCTGATGCTGCCTTTGTGTTTGCATAAAGCCTTAACATCACTTGGTGTGTCCCCTGGTGTCACAGGGAGGCTTTTTTTGGACAGAAGACACAGCTGCCTAAAAGAGTGCCTGCTGAGTTTCAACGCAAAAATGGTGTTTATTGCATTGGGATGGTCTTCATCTCAGGACATTCAAAGTGTGGGCACAAAGAAAAGCAGATGACTGAAGAATATGTGTAGCAGTGTGATTACATTTCATCCTGTTGGTGTGAAATCAATTTCCCTTCTCATTCGTTACATGCTTTTTTTCTCCATAGAGGTGCAATCTTTTCTGAACAATAACATAGTGATCCTACCGCTTGTATTGCTGTAAAGCTGAAGGTCAGAGTTGGAATAATGCTGCCTTTTCAAATTGCTGTTATTTTGCACACTTACAAATAAAGGTCCCTTCTTGGCAAGATGCCATAGAGCTACTTTTGTTGTCAAAAATAAAAATAAAATAAATTACATAATTTTCAACTTACATCAGATGTAGTTTATCAGCCAAGACACATTCATATTCCTAATGTTGTTTATTTAATTTAGAAGTGGAACTATGAAACTTTTGTTGCTAATAACCACTAGAACTTAATAGTCACCATAATTGTTTCAGTAAGGTTCCATAAGAGCTGTCCTTTAAGGGTTCTTGAATATCTTATCTTCAGTAATAAAGGCTACCATCAAATGCACCAGAACTCAACAGCTACCTAAACTACTATGTCTTTTTTGGAAAATGCTTAAGCAAAAGTGTTCTCAAGCCACATCCAAATCTGACAGACTAGTCTGATATGACGTGAATTATAAAAATAAAACTAAACTTCACCTGCAATTTCTGTTCTAGAAGCACTAGCATTCACAAAGCAGGCAAGAGAGTTTTGAGAGAAGTTTTAGTTAGTAGGCATTTCTACAGAAACAACAGAACAATTTAGGTGACTATTGAGTTCAAGTGTTTGCTAGCAATGGTAGCCTTGAACTTTTCCTTTTAAGAGAAAAGTTCTTTAAAGTTTGTTAGCATGTTGTCAAACTTGGTATCATTTCCAAAATTCTTAATTCCATTTAGTTTCAGTAATATAATCCTTCTCAATAGCATAACATTTAAAAAATGGAAACAAAATAATTCAATTTGACAGCTGAATGGTAAGATTTATAAAGCATGTCCAACCTAGCAGTAGTTGCTACAAATGAATTGATTTCTTGGTGGGGCAGGGAAAGTTCAGATATTTATTGTTTCAAAGAACTTAACATCCAAGTCAAAAAACATTCAGAGATCTTTAGTTTACAAATCAACAGACTAAACAAACTCAGTCTAACTAAACTAATAACACACAGTTTACTGTTCATGTCTTTTCTTGAGCACATTCAGTAAATATCCATAGAGTAGCTAGAAAAAGTAAGTAAAATGTATTTTGTGCAACAATGAGAAGGATTTTTTTAACCTTTCCTCCCTGCAAATGTGCATCTATTCAGTAATATTTTTGAAATATTTTGTTCTATGTTTATATTAAAAATAAATACAATTATAAGAGATATTTCTGGGATGCCTTGTGTGTATAGTCCTCTTTAGGTCATCTTGGTAGGGTTAAATTAATAGACCTGGCAACTGCAAAACCATTTTTCTACCATAGTTGATATACCACCCCAATAAAAAAAAAAAAATAAGTTGGGAAGCTGTGTTAAGTGTAAATAAAGACAGAATACCCATATTTTATTCACAGTAGAACATAAAACATATCAGATGTTGAAAGAGAGACATTTGACCATTTCATGAACAATATTAACTCATGTTGAAAAGTTGGGACAGGGCCATGTCTACCATCATGTAGCATCTCCTCTGCTTTTAACAACCATCTGTAAATGTCTGGGAAGTGAGGAGATAAATTGCTGGAGTTTTGGGAGAGGAACGTTGTCCCATTCTTGTCTTATATAGCAGTGTAGCTGCTCAACTGTCCTCGGTCTTCTTTACTGGATTTTTCATTTCATGATGTGCCAAATATTTTCTATTGGTGAAAGCACCCAGACTTTTCTTCTGGGGAGCAATGCTATTGTGATGGCTGCAATTTGTGGTTTAGCATTGTCTTGAACGGCCTTCCCTGGAAGAGATGTTTGTCTGGATATATTGTGTACTGTAGGTGGCGGGGTATTCAAAGTCTTCACATTTTTATGTTGAGGAAATTTTTCCTGAAATTGTTTTAGATTTTTAGATGTAGTTTTTCACAAAATTAAAAAGGTTGTGGTACATCTTTGAATTCATTGTTCCCTTGTGATTGTAAGAGGTCCAGGCCATGAGGCAGCAAAGCAACATCAAAAACATGCTCCCTCCAACATACTTCATACTCAGCATGTTGTTTTGCTGTTGGTGTGCACTGTTCTTTTTCCTTTAAACATTGCATTATTTATATCTGTACATTTCTGCTGCGATGTTCAGCTATTATCTCATCTGTCCATAGATTTTTTTAACAGGCAAACCTGAAATGGGCCACAATGTTTTCTTGTACAACAACAGCTTCTTTTGTGGTGTTCTTCCATAAATACCATTCTTGTTCAATGTTTTTCTAAAGGTGTACACATGAACAAATATTTTTGCAGTTTGTAAAATCAACTATAGGTCTTTTGCTGTTACATTTATTTTTTTTTAAATCACTTATTACCAGTGTTGCAAATAACAGCGTTAAAAATAATGGCGTTACGTAATGCCGTCATTTTGTCAGTAACGGGATAAAATAATTAATTACTTTTCCTGTCGTTATAACGCCGTTGACGTTACTGGTCATTAAAAGTGGTTCGTTACTATATATTGATATACTAACAGTAATCCGAGCGGACCTCTGCTCAGGCTAGTGAGGAGTAACAGGTGTTACACCGAGAACTGTGAC
>BRDA01007837.1:0-33691 GCA_036984385.1 Crenuchus spilurus | reverse complement strand
CCGCACACACTAAACACAGCACACTCAACAGCCGCACACACTAAACACAGCACACTCAACAGCCGCACACACTAAACACAGCACACTCAACAGCCACACCTGTTACCTGACTGTGTATAATCACCTGAGCTTCAATTGTGTTGTTTGATTATAACACTTTGTTTCTCTCACTCTCTCTTTCTCAGTGTGCTGTTTTGTGGTTCATAAGCGCTGTCATGAATTTGTCACCTTTTCCTGTCCTGGAGCAGATAAAGGACCTGCATCAGATGTGAGTAAAACAGGATTTATTATCTTTCCTATTTCCTCTCTTTCTCTCTGTGTCTCTTTCTCTCTCTCTTCCCCTTCAGTTGCAGTTTTGCCAAATAATTTTTAACACACATATTTTAGCACACACACACACACACACGCATATATATATATATATATATACACACACACAGTGGAGATTGAAAGTTTATTAACCTTTTTTCTATATTTCTGCATAAACATGTCCTAAACCATCATCAGATTTTCAGACAAGTCCTAAAAGTAGATAAAGAGAACTCTGTTGGAAGGATGTTTTGTGGACAGAGACCAAAATAGAACTTTTCTGTTTAAATGAAAATCGTTATGTTTGGAGAAAGGAAAACACTGAAACATGATGGTGGTAGTATCATGGTATGGACCTGTTTTGCTGAATTTAGGCCAGGATGGCTTGCCATAATAAATGGATCAATGAGTTATATCAGAGAATTCTAAAGGAAAATGTCAAGACATCTGTCCATGAACTGAACTATATATATACACAGTTAAAGTTAAAATACAGTATTAGCTCCTCTTTATATTGAGCCATAGAACAAACCACTGCTGTGCAATTACTTTGTAATAACATAGTATAAAAGCTTAGGAAGAGCAAAATGTCAAATACCTATGAAAGAAAACTAGTCCGAGATGTGTCTAAAGACACCAGAAAAGCTGCCAGACACTAGTGAATGACTTAGAAAAATCAGGAATTGTTGTCCCAAAAAAAATCAATGAATTGCAAGGTTGCAGAAAAGACCTCCAAGCCAAACTGAAGTATGCTAAGGACAACCTGTAGAAAGATTATGCATGCTGGAAGCTTGTCCTTTTGTCAGATGAGGCAACACTAGAGCTCTTTGGCCATAAAGACACAGTTTATGTTTGGAGGAATATGCTAATAATAAATAATACGTTGTATTATTAATAATAAAATAATACAACTAAAATTAATCATTAATAAAATATTAAGAAATTAATTAAATATTAATAAACTGTTAAAAGCATGTAGCATAAAATTATCACCCAATTCTGTGCTTCACCTTGTTAGTCAACTTCACTCCAGCTCATTACCATCAATTTTACACTTCTGTGTGGACCATCTTTTACATAAAATTATACCTAATTTTTTAGTAAAAAATAAGTAGAAGTTCTGAATTATTTTGACAATAGTTACACTTGGATGCATGTAAATGGATGGCTTATCACAGACTGTTAGACGCATGCACACAGACACAGATTCTAATGTTAATGTTAATAGATTTTAATATGAAACCTCTGATATTAAAATATGTCTAACTGGCGTGACACAGGCAGAACAAACATGCAGAATGTTAACAACTTACAGGTGAACACGAACTGCTGGCCAAGTTGCAAAACACTGGTTTACAAGTCCAGATGCTGTTTGATGGAGTGACAGCTGGGACAGCCAATTACATGTTAGCAAGAAACAGCAGAGCCAATCGATGAGTTTGTGGGTGGTCTAAAAGGAAAGATGTTTCAGTTTGAGCTGCCATTTTCCTGTGGGTCCTAGTACTTGACCCGTCTCAATTTAATATAGTGTAACATTGTTTCTGGATGGAAAAAACTGCAGGGGACCAAAACTGCCTTTTGAAAAAGTGCAGGGGACATGTCCCCCCTCTCCCCCCAACATTACATCTATGCTCCTGGTGAAGAACTACCTCCAGAAGACCAAAGTGAATGTTATTCACTTGCCTGTACAAAGCTCTGACTTGAATCCCTTTGAAAATCTGTGGGGTGAATTGAAGAAGAATGTTCATGCCAGAAGGCCATCAAATCTAGAGGAGCTTGAGAAATTTGCCAAAGAGGAATAGGCTGGGATTCCTTGGGAGATGTCAGAAACTTGTTGAAAACTACAGCAAATGACTGCAGGATGTTATCCAGCAAAAAGGACACACAACTGACTATTAGTATCAGGATGGCTAATAATTCTGACCATGGTACTTTTTGTTTTTTTGTGAAATAATTTCATTTCTGTGGGCAAAGTACAATGATTTAATAATTTAAAATTTAACTGGGATGTTTGAAAACGCTGTGTTAAAAGCTCTTTGCTCTTATTAACAACACTTGTTGGAAATACATTTAAAACAATGAATTTTATATTTCATATATAGCAAAAGGCACTTTTCTAAAAATGCAACTGAAACTTACATCTGTAATTTGTTATTGTACTTGAACCTTTATTTAAGACAGAAGTACAAAGAATATTTTCTTTGTAATCACAATTTTATCACCACTAATTCATACTAAGTCTTACCACTGAGACACATCACTTTTGCTTTTAATTATACTTTTTAATTGTTTGGCAATCAAAGGTAGTAATTGCTGCAATTTTGCAAGTTTGGCCCATTATTGCTGTTTACAAGAATTGAGTTGCTCAACAGACTGTGATCATTGTTGTCTGATTCTTTTCTTCATGATGTGCCATACACTATCAATAGGAGACGGATCTGGACTGCAGGCAGGCCAGTCAAGCACATGCACTCTATATTTATGAGACCACATCATTGTAACTTGTGTAGAATGAGGCCTGACATCGTCCTGCTGGAATAGACATAGTCTCTGTGAAAAGACATTGAGATGCCCAGAGAACCCATTAAGTAACAAAAGTATTCCCAAGCCTATGTAGCTATGTCTATCACGATAGCATGACAGCTTCTCAAACAAAATCACCTAATGGTCAGCAGTGTTTTCCATCCTTGGCCTTTATGCACCCCTGACTACTTGTATCTTTTCATGATACTATGAACTATAGATGGTGAAAAAACAATATTCTTTGCAGTCTTGTGCTGTGATACATTGTCTTTATCTCTCACCAAGTTTGGCACAAAGTGGTGAATCACAACCCATTATTGCATGCAAAGGCTAAGTCTTTAGTAGATGCTTCTTTTATACTCTTTTGTAACCTCGTAGAACAGTGTTACTTGTATTTTTCACTATTTTTTTTCATCCCAATTGTTTATATTTATAAAATAGAATTAAGTTCATCATCATTGAAAAAACTGAAAATCTTTCATTTGTTGTTTTGTCTCTTAAGTAAAAGTTCAAATGAATTAACAAATTACAGATTTCAGTTTGGTTGCGTTTTAAGAATTTTCTGGAGATTTTTGTAATTGCTAGATTATATTTAACAATATGCATTACGCTGTAAATTAGTGCAGTCACTGTTACTTACTATCTCTCAGATTGTGTTATTCTTGTAGTGTTATGGTTCTATCTTAAGATTATTTTCACCTGTTCTATATCTGGGTGTTCACAATCTTTCACAATATCCTTTATTTTTTGTATTTTTTACAATAAATGAGAACGTATCACTATCTCAAGAGTATCTCTGTGTTTCTCTTTCTATTTTTCTTTGTCTCTCCACATGCCTCTGTCTCACTGTCTGTTCTCTGTCCGTCTCACTCTGTGTGCTTCTCTGTCTCTCTTGTTCTCTCTGCATGCCCCTCTCTCTCTGTTCCTCTCTCTCTGTCTCTATTTGTGCCGCTTTCTCTCTCTCTGTCTCTTTGAGATAAGCTTCTCTAATCAGAGCGTCGGCTCCATGTGTTCCAGTCTCACATAGAATAGAACAGTCTGAAACTCCTCACTGAGTCATCTCTACTGCAGAAATGTGATGGAGAGGACATTCCTCCAGTGTGGAAAAGAAACTGCTATGGGTAACACTGTTTGGATAGGGTGTTCATGCTCTGTAGATGCTTAACTTGCATTTCATTTTCATTTACCCTAACCGCTTATCTTATCCTTGACCCTCTTTATAATAATAATAATAATAATAATAATAATCAAAGCAACTTCTAAGATGTGCCTTTGATAATTTACAAGTAGTATGTGACTAGTTTGTTTGGGATTAATTAGTCTTTGACTAGTAATAAGTCTTTGAAAAGTCTATAATTAATTAGTCTCTTATTATTTAGTCTGTAACTGGTTTGTGTGTAATTAATTAGTCTCTGATTAGTTAGTCTGTGACTGATATTTTGTGATTAATTAGTCTTTGACTGGTAATCTGTCTTTGATAAGTCTATAATGAATTGGTCTCTGATTAGTTATTCTGTGACTGGTTTGTGTGTGATTAATTATTCTATGATTAGTTAGTCTGACTGGTTTGTGTAATTAATTATTCTGTGATTAGTTAGTCTGTGACTGGTTTGTTTGTGATTAGTCTCTGATTTGTTAGTCTGTGACTGGTTTGTGTGTAATTAGTTAGTCTGTGACTGGTTTTTGTGTATTTAATTAGTCTGTGATTAGTTAGTCTATGACTGGTTTGTGTGGAATTAATTAGTCTGTGATTACTTAGTATGTGACTGGTTTATGTGGAATTAAATATTCTGTGATTAGACTGTGACTGGTTTGTGTGTATTTAATTAGCCTGTGATTAGTTAGTCTGTCACTAGTTTGTGTGTAATTAATTAGTCTGCGATTAATTAGTCTGTGACTGGTTTATGTGTAATTAATTAGTCTATGATTAGTTAGTCTGTGACTGACTTGTGTGTGTTTAATTAGTCTGTGATTAGTTAGTCTGTGACTGGTTTGTGTGTATTTAATTAGTCTGTGATTAGTTAGTCTGTGACTGGTTTGTATGTATTTATTTAGTCTGTGATTAGTTAGTCTGTAACTGGTTTATGTGTAATTAATTAGCCTGTGATTAGTTAGTCTGTCACTAGTTTGTGTGTAATTAATTAGTCTGCGATTAATTAGTCTGTGACTGGTTTATGTGTAATTAATTAGTCTATGATTAGTTAGTCTGTGACTGACTTGTGTGTGTTTAATTAGTCTGTGATTAGTTAGTCTGTGACTGGTTTGTGTGTATTTAATTAGTCTGTGATTAGTTAGTCTGTGACTGGTTTGTATGTATTTATTTAGTCTGTGATTAGTTAGTCTGTAACTGGTTTATGTGTAATTAATTAGCCTGTGATTAGTTAGTCTGTCACTAGTTTGTGTGTAATTAATTAGTCTGCGATTAATTAGTCTGTGACTGGTTTATGTGTAATTAATTAGTCTATGATTAGTTAGTCTGTGACTGACTTGTGTGTGTTTAATTAGTCTCTGATTAGTTAGTCTGTGACTGGTTTGTGTGTATTTAATTAGTCTGTGATTAGTTAGTCTGTGACTGGTTTGTGTGTATTTATTAAGTCTGTGATTAGTTAGTCTGTGACTGGTTTGTGTGTATATAATTAGGCTGCGATTAGTTAGTCTGTGACTGGTTTTTGTGTAATTTATTATTCTGTGATTAGTTAGTCTGACTGGTTTGTGATTAATTAGTCTTTGACTGGTATTCTGACTTTGATAAGTCTGTAATTAATTAGTCTCTGATTAGTTAGTCTATGACTTGTTTGTGTGTGATTTATTACTCTGCTAGTTCATCTGTGACTGGTTTGTGTGTGACTAATTAGTCTATGACTGGTTTGTAACTGATTACTCTTTTGTTAGTGATTTTTTAATCTGTAATCGGTTAGTTGGTGATAGCCTGTTTAGTTTGTGATTAGTTGATTGCTTGATTGAATTCTCAGTTGATATCTGATATGTTGTCTGTGAATAGTTAGTCTTTATTTGTTAATTTCTGATTAGTTGATCTGTTATTATTTAGACCGTAATTAGTTAGCCTATGATTGGCTTGTCCAACTTCATAGTGCCGCTGACTCCACCTTCACCTGCTACCCTGATCTCTCTTTGTGTAGAGGAAGTTAGAGGCTGAATGCAGAGGGAGATTGTGATAAATGTCTTGTGGTGCTGCTAATTCAGCAGTGCTTTCCCAGTGGCTGAGATGCTCTTCAATCATTCTAGTGCACTTTGGCTCTATTCTGAGAGGCTGTGATGGCTTTCATTTACTTAAGTGTGCTCTCTGTTCCCTTTGGCCTGCTCGGTCTGCACCTTTACTCCCACTGAGCAGCTTTAACTCCTTTAACTCTGCTCTGTAAATGCTATTCTCTCCTTCACCTGCGCTCTTAGGTCTCGCTGAGCCATTTCTGCACTGCAAATTTTTTTTGGGAAAGATCTTAAATCTAGAGAATATACTGTAATATTCTCAATATGAGATCTTGTAGGATGCTATGTAGTGTTGGTGTCTTATTCCTTTGACTGGTTGTTTTGCTTGTTTAAAGCATTTTTTCTGCTGATGGAATAATACACTTTAGATAAAAATAAGTAAAAAAAAATCTTACATACATTTACTAGACTTAAGCTTTTTTACTTGCCAAGATATGATGGAGCCAGTGGCAGACTTAGTCACAGTAGGATGGGAATGCTCCAGAATGGAGGGTGTAGGTGGGACACTTTTTTACGCTTTAATTCCACATTAGCGCTCTGCTGCTAGCTCACAGCTTCCCTTTCTGAAGATGTGAGAGGTTCTCCATTCATCCTTTCTCTGCCACTAAAAGACGTTCTTTCATCTGTCTCCAGCTTCATGCCTCATTCTGGCTCAGGTCTCTTCTCCAGCGGCCCAGAAATACCCACAATTCCCTGCGGCCCTTGCCTCACAAAGCAATAACGTCTGTTTAATGAATCCGCCACCCTCTGACACCATCGTTAGATTGTGTGTGTAAATGTGTTTGTCTCTGAAGACACACCTTTAGAGGTATAAATATAGTCAATGTCAAACACAGACGTGTAGAGGAGTTTGAAGCGTCTACAGAGGGGCTCGTTTTCAGCTTCAATTATAGAAGTGGGCTAATTAGACTTTCACCCAGGGACCTCTGCATTCTCATTAAACTATTAAACCATTAAAGCGTTAAAAAACCTACATTCAGTCTGGACTGCACAGCAGGACCACACAGTTCAGTCTGCTTTAAACTCAGTGGGGGACTTTGGAAGGCTTTTACTGTGTACGTGTGTGTGTGTGTGTGTGTGTGTGTGTGTGTGTGTGTGTGTGTGTGTGTGTGTGTGTGTGTGTGTGTGTGTGTGTGTGTGTGTGTGTGGTCCACAGGTAGCAATCTGTTGAACAATTTTTATGTCCTTAAAGTAGTGCTGCACCCAAAAATCAGATTTGCACAATTGTCTTTTTGAATTGATTGTTTATTTTGATGAATTTAATATTTTGTTGAAGACTTTTAATTTGTTGAAGTTTTGTTGAAGACTTTTTAGGTGAAAGATTTGCATTAGCTACACTAGGCCCATAATTCAAACTGAACTAATTAAAGCAATGTTACGAGGAAAAGCACGTCTATCTACATTTGTGAGAAAAAGTGTAATTGTGTAGAAATATCACTTAAATGTCTGCATCTGAGCTGAGGTTTGTGAATGTATAACAGATCATCTGTTAGTCCTATAGAATAACTCTAACAGGGCTTTTATTCCCCATTACACACACACACACCAAGAGTGACTCATCTGTTTCAGTGGTGTGTGTGTGTGTGTGTGTGTGTGTGTGTGTGTGTGTGTGTGTGTGTGTGTGTGTGTGTGTGTGTGTGTGTGTGTGTGTGTGTGTGTGGATGTGTGCATGTGTAAGGTCTATATCATCATCATCATCATCATTTACTCCTACACTCCCCAGATACGTCACTGTGATATAAACCTGTACAGGTGAATGAGCAGACTCATCTCTCACTACAGAGAGACACTCACTCTCCATTAGAGTTTAAAGTTTAGGCTTGTGATTTGTGGTTTAGGGTTGGAGTTTAAAGTGCAGAGTTTGAGATTGATATGGTAAAGTTTAAGGTTTTAATTTGAACATTAAGGTTTGGAGTTTGGGGTTTAAGGTGTAAGCTTTTGAGTTTTGGATTTGAAGTTTAGGGTTTTTAATTTAGGATTTTGAATTTAATGTGTGAGGTTTAAGGTTTAGGGATTCGAGTTTTGGTTTTTGCCTTTTAGGTGTGGGGTTTAAGGTTTGGGGTTTTGAGTTTAAGATTTGGACATTAAGATTTGGGTTTAAGGTTTGGGGATTCGAGTTTTGGATGCGGCAAACACACCTATTAACGTTCGTTTGAAACGGTTCTCAACATTAACAGACTGAACTGGACTTAATAACAGGAGTGCATATAATTTTAGTAAATTATTCTGATATCAGCTGCGCTGGGTATGTAAATCGGGCCACTGCGGTGCTGATCCGACGCCACTCGTGCCAAAAATCCAGACAAATGTCACTTGATCAAGGAGCAAATCTGCAACAGATGAGATTAGCTGACTGCGTGTGCAGTGTGTGCGCTGTGCACAGCAGTGTGTACTCTGTGTGTTAACAAGAAAAACGCATATAAGAAAGTGGTGTGCAAAAGCAGGGTAGTGACAGAATTGATGTGCATTATTGATATTTGAAGCATATGTACCTGCACATGCATGCTTATTAACACACGGGTAATGTGGAATATATTTTTTACTCACCTAAAGTGGGAACGGCATTGCACTCAGTGGGTGTAACTTGGGGTAAATTTCTTCTGTGATCAGGGTTGCCAGGTCCAACAAAAATATCCAGCCTCAAAATCAGTCTAAAACCCGCACTTCAGAAGATTAAACTAGCCCTAAATATATGTCTGTCACACGGTTGAAGCAAATGGCAAAACAACTATGAGTGTACCTGGCATATTAGCTAGTGTGTGTCTGTCTGTCTGTCTGTCTGTCTGTCTGTCTGTCTGTCTCTCTCTCTCTCTCTCTCTCTCTCTCTCTCTCTCTCTCTCTCTCTCTCTCTCACTCTCTCCTTTTCAGGTTATCTTTCCTTATATTATGTTCTCTTCATTGTTATTGTTATATTCATACTTCCTTAGTGTTGATTTATACACGTTTGCCCGCCGTGTTGAAGTAATATCCTAGGCAACACCCACTTTTTGTAGTTTTTTTGGCGACAGCTGTAATTTTTAGAAGTAGCCCAAAAAATTCACCCCACCAAACTTGAATTTTCAACCGCGACTGGATTTTCAAACAAGCCCAATTTGCCGTGAAAACCGCGAACCTAGCAACACTCTCTGTGATTGTCCTTTTTGGTGGAGCAACTGCCTTGATCAACAGTAGCTCCCCCTGGTGTTAAAGCCAAGAAGTGCAATACACTTAAGCAAAAGTTGAAGCGCGGGCCATATTCTGTTCTATTTATAAAATTTCTTATTAAAATGGCCAATTAAAAATGGACGTGTGCCGTAGTTTGGACACCCCTGGTTTATGGTTTTGAGTTTTGGTTTTTGCCTTTTAGGTTTGGGGTTTAGGATTTATGGTTTTGAGTTTTGGTTTTGGACATTAAGATTTGGGGTTTAAGGTTTGGGGGTGTGAGTTTTGGATTTGAAGGCTTATGTTTTGGAGATTTGGAATTTGGACTTTAATGTTTACAGTTTAGTTTAAAGCTTATTTTGAGGTGGGGTTCTGGATATAGAATTTAAGGCTTAGGTTTTGGGATGGGGAGGTTTGGGGTTGAAGTTTGTTGACTGGGGCTGTGTTTGGTATTTAAGGTTTTAAACCTAAAAACATTTGTTTCATGGTATGAGTGGAGAATCTGAGAGTGAAATTCCTCTTCAGTCTTCCTCAGAGCGAGGGGGAGGGTTAACCCTTTCTTCTTCTCTCCCACTTTCCCCAGGGTCATTGAGTGTTAATCTCTAGTTTGATGATCAGCTGTATGTGGGTGGCAGCTATAAATAATATCACTGGATTCTGATAGGTTCTTGCTTTAATAAGGCCAGGCAGGCAATTGCATAAACACATTTGAGCTGTCGTTAACACCAACACTGATTGGCTGATTGCCTTCTGGGAATCTGGGCTCTGAGAGGTGTAGTGTGAAGGTTTCCCAGTGTGTGTGTGTGTGTGTGTGTGTGTGTGTGTGTGTGTGTTCTGTAGGATTAAAAATAAATCAAGAGATCAGAGAGTGTATGGAAAGGTGGGCGATATGGCAAAGATATATCACAATACTTGAAGTCATTTTCACAATATACATCATCTCCAAAACCAAAAAACTTGGATGATAATATACAATGGTATCTACACCCTCAGCGAGTGTCAAAGTGTGATGACTAGGGTTGGGTGGTATTAGTGTTTTTCATACCTTGGTATGAGCTTGAGAAAATACCATGGTATGCGGTATTGGCGGCGGCGGCGGTGGCTGCTGCTGCTGCTGCAGCTGAGTGCCCCCTTCGCCCCCCAGTCCTTAGCCTGGCTAAGCTAAAGAGCCTTTCTCATGCATATTGTTTCACAGTCATTGTGTGGCAACACGGTTCTGAACGTTACCAGTCTTTGTAGAGTCTCAAACAGAGTCTTCTCAGTAGTGTGGCAAAACAAGAGTGTCTCTGGTAATGGCGTGGAGGAGAGAGAGCTAAACAAACGCGCGTGCACCTCCTGGTGCTCTGTGTGCGTGTCTGTCCCTTCCGGCGTGCTGTTTTGCTCTTCCCCTCCTCCAGGGTTGCCAGGTCCAACAAAAATATCCAGCCCAAAGTCAGTCGGCCTTCAGAAGCTTAAACTAGCCCAAAATATATATCTGTCACACGTTTGAAGCAAATGGCAAAACAACAATGAGTGTACCACTTAGTATTTTGTTTATAAAGGATTTATTATCAGTCCATCAAACCTTTTTCTTTTTCCCAGTCCTTGCAATACCGCCTCCTGTATTTCCCCATTTACCTGGCATATTAGCTAGAGACTGTTTTCTCTTCACCTTCTTTCTCTCTCTCTCTCTCTCTCTCTTTGTGTCCTTTTCAGGCTATCTTACCTTATATTGTATGTTCTCTTTGTTGTTATTGTTGTATTCAAACTTCCTTGGTGTCGACTTATACGCGTTTGCCCGCCGTGTTGAAGTAATATCCTAGGCAACACACTTTTTTGTTGTTTTTTGGCAGCCGCGGTAATTTTTAAAAGTAGCCCAAAAAAAACGCACCCTGGACTGGATTTTCAAACAAGCCCAATTTGGCGTGAAAACCTCGCGCTGTGTTTTGCTGATGTGTGAAGCACGTTTAAGTCGCAGTTTTAATAGACTTCTTTTTTAAATTTGCTGCATTACCTCACTTGACTAATACCGTCATAATTTTTAGATACCGTCATGATATTTAAATACCGCGGTATAACAAAATACCTTTTTACCGACCAAGCCTAAAAATGACAGAACCTCGTTTCAATTTTTAACTAATGTTTCTCATCAACAGCAGTACTGAAGTTGAGTGTCCCGCTTTCATCAAAAATGTTAAAGTCGTTAACATATCCAAATAAATGAAATGGATCTTAACCAAATTAAACAGCAACATGACTTTTTGATGGTATTTAAAGTTGTAATAATAATAATAATAATAATAATAATAATAATAATATGTTCAATTTATATAGCACCTTTGTCAAACCCAAGGTCTGGGGTGCGTTTCCCAAAAGCGATTGAACTTAGCGATTTACGAACAACTTTAAGAATGACGTAACTTTAAGAACGTGATTTTTCCGACTGTTTCCCAAAAGCCTTCTTATCTTCCAAACTTACAAATGAGTCCGTAATTAGCACTTAGTTCACTCCGCCCTCATGTATTCGTCAAATAGACTCGGCCAGTCGAAAACTAAACCACCGATTTATATACATTTCTTCATTATTAAGCCACAAACGTATCGTTATGTAAACAATAATTATAAAACCAAACATAAAAAAGTATTTACACTACATACATGCAAAAAAAAAAAAACATTTCACTTGCAGTTGCTGTCCATCGCTTGCCAAGCCTCAAATCAAAGATAGGCAAATCCTCTTGGATACGTGTCCATGATTAATCAGTGAATTTGATTGGTTAAGAGTTGACAAGCTTAGTAGGCTAATTTGTAACCATTGCTTGGGACACAATATATTAATTTACTACTACGACTGTTACACTGGAAAACAAACCCCATTGCATTTATATAATTTATATGTGTATATCAATAAATAATATATTGAACTTTAAGCAATCTTAGTTTTTTATTTCGTGAAAACAATAATTTCAACTTAATAAGTACATGTATGCGCAGTATTAGTATAATTTACGTGACGCAATTGCGCTTTCAAAAGAACATTTAAATGTTCATGAATTCTTGTTTGTATTAAACACGCGTGTGCATGTTTTTCAAATGATGATCAGCGCCCTCTTTCGGTTTACAGACAGAACTCAAGTTTACAGACGTGAACTTCAAGTTAAGAACAACTTGGCCAGTTACAAGAGGGTCAGACTACTCGTAGATTTACGAATGACTTTAAGGACGATGTGTGTTAAGAAGGCTTTTGGGAAACACTCATAAATTTGTTATAAATAAAGAATGTTCATAAGTTCGAGGTTACAAAGTACTTAGCATTTAAGAACGTTTTGGGAAATGCACCCCAGAACAGTCACGAAGAGTTTGAGGCAAGGAATTCCAAAGAGTTGGAGCAGCGACACAAAATGATCTGCCACCCATCGATTTTAATTTAAATCGAGGGACTGCCAGAAGTCCAGTGCCAGAAGACCTAAGAGTGCGAGAGGGAACATATAAATGAATAAGTTCCCTGAGATAAGAAGGTATCTCAGGTAGTATAGGTAGTATTAACATTGTTGTTGTTGTTGTCATTGTTTTCTGCTGTAAACTAACAATATTGCAATGTTAAATGTTTAAATGTTACAGCACTGTAAAATATACCATTTTATAATTGTGAATTATACAGAAATATATAGAATAAGGTCAGTGTGCCAAATGCCAAGTGCCAGTTAGAGGAGCATAATGTCCCAGTAATGTCCCAGTCTGTGGAACTGTGCTCTGTGGAGTGAAGGAGCTCCATCCTGTACCTTTGGGGTTCCACCCAGTTTCCTTCTGTAGTTGGAGTGGAGTTTAAGATCCAGAACTAATCATCCAAAATCAAATGCTCTCATGACTGAATCCAATCAAATTCTCACAGCAATGTTCCAACATCTAGTGTCAAGTCACCTCGGAAGCATAGAGGCTGTTGCTGTAACAAAGAGGGACAAACCCCCTTGTGATGGAGAGACTAAGAGAGAGAATGGAACAAA
The DNA here is from genome assembly GCA_036984385.1 of Crenuchus spilurus. Classification (NCBI taxonomy): domain Eukaryota; kingdom Metazoa; phylum Chordata; class Actinopteri; order Characiformes; family Crenuchidae; genus Crenuchus; species Crenuchus spilurus. The sequence goes on along the minus strand of BRDA01007837.1, from coordinate 20,507 downwards.
AGAGAGACAGAAAGAAAGAGAGTAAGACTGGAAGAGAGAGGCAGAGTGATTGAAGAGATGGAGAGACATTGAGATAAAGAAAGAGGACGAAGAAAGGAAGAGAAACATAAGAGAGGGAATGTGTTTCTGATTTCTGATTTGGCACTTCTGCCTTTAACCCCCTACCACACACACACACACACACACACACACACACCTGCAGTCACTAGCCTGTTGCTGGGCGATGGGCTTTGGTCGTCACCATGGTAACACACAAGGCCACAGGATTCATGGGTGATACAGCGTAGTTTAGTGTGTGTCTATCACCGCACACACAGCAGTGCTTTATTCTTTTGTGTGTGTGTGTGTGTGTGTGTGTGTGAGGTTGTGTAACGGTTCTGTTTGAAGTGTGTTTAGTGGAGCTGGTTGGTGAGTCAGTGTGTGCGTGGGTGGATGTGTTTCTGCAGAATTCCTGCTCAGGTTACAGTAATGGAGCGCAGCCCCTTTAAGAAGCCCCTTCTGTTTCGTTCACTTGCTGACTTCCGTTAAACCTTCACCTCTTACACCCTCACCTCCTACACCTTTACCTTACCCTTCTACATCCGTCATACGTCGTCATCCTCTACTCCCTCATCTGCTATATCCCTGTTCCCTATGTACTATCCCCCACACCCTTGTCCCCTACACCTTCATCGCTTACACCTTCACTTCCTACACCTTTACCCCATACATTGTCATTCCTTATATCCTTGTCCTTTACATTCTCACCCTCTACATCTCTATGCCCTACACACTCATCCCCCTACCCCCTCTCTGCCTACATGCCTATGCCCTACACTTCACTTCACCCTTACAAACACGTCCTACATCCCTACCCCTACAACCTCATCCCATACACCCCCCTCTCTTATAGCTTCACAACCTTTTTATCTGCGTCATGCACATATAACACTAGCAGTCAGTATCTGTAGGAAGTGTGATACATGGTCCATTTAAAAATAGATCAGACTAAGGCTGCATTCAAATAAAGCTCAAAACTCTGACCTCCGATTAGAAAAAGCCAAAGAAAATGTCCCCTCAACTGGAAATTCCTGCTCAGAATGACAAGAGGTTGTTCTCAACGTCACACTGGCATGAGCATTCACACCATCAACAGTAATGAAGACCCGTTTCTCTAGCTACCGTTAGGTAAAAATATCTAATGTGGTTGAAGAGCAAAACTTATTACTACAGGTTGTGACAAACAATTAAAACACATACTGACATGTGAAACTGCCTGAAGTGATTATACATCAGTGTACAGCAGCCACAACATTAAAACCACTGATAGGTAAAGTCAGTAACATTGATAATCTTGCTACAGTGGCATCTGTCGTGAGGTGAGATATATTAGGCAACAAATGAACAGTCAATGTGTTGGAAGCAGGAAAATGGGAGTAAATATCTGAGCAACTTTGACAAAGTTGTGATGGCTAGATGACTCTGATGGAGCATCTTGTGGGGTGTTCCCAGCATTCAGTGGTTAGTACCTGCCAAAATTGCTCCAAAGAAGGACTTTAATAGAATATAATAGAAGTGCCTATAATTGGCATACAAGCATCAGATCACGGTCATGGAGCAGTGTAAGGTGAGCTAGTCTGATCAATCACATTTTGGATGGCTTAGTGTGTGTGTTTCCTAAGAATCGTTTACCATCTACCCAAACATTGTTGCAGACCAAGTACACCTCTTCATGGCAACAGGATGCCCTAATGGTGGCCTTTTTCAGCAAGATAATGTGCCTGCCACTCTGCAGAAGATGTTATGGAATGGTTTGAGTAACATGACAGAGTCCAAGGTGTTGTCTTGCACTCTCAATCCAGTCAAGCATCTGTAGGATGTGCTAGACAGGGGGCGGTCCTCATTCCATCAGTCCATGTTCACCTGTGAAGGTGGGGGAAGGACTGAGAACAAACCATTGTTGCAGAGAATGGACGGCAGGTTTTAAGTAGCGTATAACTAAATGTAGAGTATCATGCTTATTACTGTAATGTGTTGTTATTTAGGTTTAACCTGTTCACAGGAAAACTAAGCTTAAAAGTGGGCATTGCCCATGTAGGTGAGGGGATTGCTTTTTTGTCTTTGTTAGGGGCCAAGCACCTCCCATGAGGCCTACATTTACAAATATTTTTATTGATAATTTTTTTTATTATTCTTTGGCTCAAACAAAACTAATATACAATTTGGACCATTAAGCTCCACTAGGATTTTTTTTGCTAATTTGCATATTATGCAAATCATACTGTTCTTTTGCAAACTAGTCAAAGAGTACTTGCCTGATTCTTATGTGAAAATGTTCACAAGAGTCTGAACATTTTAAATGGAAGCTATTCTGGTTCACTGCCTATTCTACTTATTCAGCAGGATAAGCATGAACACTTATGCCAAACTTGAAATTGATGTTCTCCAGATGATTGTATCATGGCACATAAGTTTTTTGCACATATAGGTCAATAGTTAGTGCTGTAAATTCTCAAACTTTAAACACTATAATGCTGTAAAAGTCAGCCTTCATCTATGCAAGCCTGCAAATAATTCTTTGTGATATCAGCTAGATATCATCAAAATATGGGTAATAACAGCCCATCAGCTTTGCAAAGCAAGCCTATGCTAGCATGTGTTAGGCCTCTTTGGGCCTAATAGCTGCAATAGGCTTTAGTGTACCTCTCTAAGGTTTAACTACATGAATGTTCATAATCTACTGTCTGATTGCAGAAAATATTGAAATATTTCTTTATAACACTGTCAGCTGTAAACACTTGTATTGTAAGCTGACTTATTTAACATACATCTGTTGCCTTATATAGTAAGGTCAAAATGTTACTCTCTCATGAAGTCATTTGACAAACAAAGCCCTTCAGTTATCTGAAATGTATCGTCTGATTGTGAGAAAGCTTCTGCATTAGGCCTGATACTTGCATGTTAGGCCTCAATATGCAAGGACCCCATAATTGTCACTAATGGCTAAATTTGTTAATTGTCATTGTCTGCATCTGCATTATTTGTATTTACACACTTATCTGTCAAGTCATTTTGTAACCGTTTTTTGTCAAATAAAAAGGAGCTTTGATAAGAATCTCGTTCTGAATCATGTCTACCCTTACACCTGCCATTACAACTACACATCCCTTTTAGCACTAGTATAGATGGGTATGTACTGTGTATACTGAGTTTATGTGCAGTAGGGACAAAAGCTCTTCAGGCTGTGGTAGTGCAGTACTCTTTTATGGTAGATGTAGACACGATGGTACCTGAGGCCTCTAGCTTCATGAGTGATGTAGTGTAGAATGTGTCATCACATATATTTTTTAGATTTGCATACAATTGTAGAATTTCTCATCATATGTTTAGTTTGTTAATTGCTCTTAAGGGGGAACCAAACTTGCTGAATTGCTTATATTTTCCAATTGTGTCAAGATCCAAACATGCACAGGTTATAAAGGTGGGCCCTTAAATACAGTTACAGGTGCTCCTAATTTGACAAAGTCCTTGCATCAATGTCTGTAATACTATTTAAAGAGACAGTCAAATTGGTGTATAAGCACGTGATCTGCTGAAAATCATATTTTGTAAATTAAATTAAACTAAACCTATTTCTAAAGAGTTGTTTTAAAATGATCTCTGATGTGAGCAATGCCCTAACTGGCTTGCCAAAATAAGTGTAAGGTGACAGAAAATGTCTCAACTGTGTATTAGTATAATAATATTTAATATTAGTATAGTAATATCCAGTGTATCTGACATTATTATATTTATATATATATATATATATATATATATATTCAGGGTTTGTAGAGAGTATATATGAGTAAAGAAGTTGCTGACTGTAGACACACATTTACCCAAAGGGCAGTGTGGTGTAGAGTGTTTCCTGTGTGATTTCCATACAGTCTCATTTCAAGTTTCTCTCTATTCAGTTAGAAAATGATGAACTGAGAACTTTCACAGGAAACAGCATCTGCAGAAGGGACACTCCTAGAACTCCTCCCATTAATCCCTATACACCCTAAAACTCTAACACTAAACCTGAGATTCAAATTTACTTTAAACTTACAGTCACAAATACACAATCACTGTTTTAAATATGATGCTGATACTGAACTTCAGAACATCCGAAGAATTCAAATGAAACTGTCAATATTAAAAAAAATTAAATGTGTCCTGAATGAACAGAGCTGTACGTTGTTCTAAAACTATTGAGAAGACACTGTTTCTATTTTACCATCCTTCCCTTCTGCCTCTCTCTCTCTTTATATTTTTATATTATGTATTATTATCTGTACTGGACTGTTTCCTATAGAAATACAGAGTGAATGGACCTCTTTCATATGCTGCTCATATACTGTGTGTGTGTGTGTGTGTGTGTGTCATTGAAAAGTGTTATAAGGGCTGAGTGAATAATGATGAATAATATATTAAGTTTGGGGGGGTGAAGGGTCAGGTGTTGGACAGGTGCAGCAGTGACTTTTACTCAGAGTTCACTCTCTCACCATCACCCTCTGCTGACAGTATGTGGTAGTAAGGTAATAACATGCTGCATCTGCAGTCTTATCAGAGCAAACCTTAAACCAAAACCAAATCTCCTGCCTCGTTTCCTATCTCTTCTTTTTATTCTTATCTGGCCTCTGCTTTTATCTCCTCTCCTGCATCTTCTCTTCCCTGTTGTTCTGACGCTTCTCCTGTTCTTCTACTGTCACTTCCCTTGTCTTCCTGTGTTTTCTCTTGTCTGCTCTACTGTCTCTTCCATTGTCCCTTCTCCTGCTTCTTTTCCTGTCTCTTCTCTTGCCTCATCTTTTATCTTCTCTCCTATCTCTTCTGCTGTCTTTCGTACTGTCTCTTCTGCTGTCTCCTCTCTCATCTGTTCCGCTGTCTCTTCTCCTGTCTCCTCTACGGTCTCACCAGTGGATTGTCTTTACACCTGTGTTTTGTTTTTCCCCCTCCTTTCCCAGGTGTTTCCTGTCCTCCTCGTTTGGTTGTCTGGTTTTGTGCGTCTACACGTCCTGACCTCTAGTACGATGTTCCTGCTTTGTTCAGTTGTTTATTTCATATTTTGGTTTATTTGCTTTCGTGTTATGTTTGTAAACCTGTTATGCATCTCTTTTTACGTTCATTTCTCATCATTTCTTTGCACTAGAAAACACTTTTTATGAGTTTATGAAGAATCTCACAGCAAACATAATAAAAATGTCACCAAATCATTTAAGCTTTATTTTTTTCAGTCTGCATGAATAGAAGACAGTACAATAGAGGTGTAATGATACACTCTGCTGACAATTTGATTTGCGTCTGGACTTATTTCTCAGTAAAAAATCTTTATTTTGCTGCAATTACTGGTGAAAATTGACATTATTTCATAGGCATTAACTGTTAATTATGTGCGTGTTTCTTGGCAAAGTTCTATGATAAACAGCTTTCTTTACAGAACAGAAGAAGTTGTAAGGTTACTAAGAAGGCTAAAGAGTGTGGTGTATCATATGGGTGGTAATCTGGTGTGCGTTAACTAGATTGTGACCTCTGGTGTTGAAACAATGTCATTACACAGTAAATCTGCCAGTGTTAAATCAACACTATTAGAGTTAAATGAACACTGAGAGTGTTACATTTTGACACCCTCAGTGTTAATTTAACTCTAATAGTGTTGATTTAACACTGACAGATTTACTGTGTACAATAAATGGTATAATGAACAGAATACACGTGATAGTGTCCATGTAACATGCGTTGTTATATTTGCACCTCGTGATGTTTTATGTTATGATGTATCGTTACACCCCTAATGTATAATAAAGACTTGAACCTGAGTTTTAATGTTCTGCACAGTATTAGCCTGGTGTTCTCTCAAGTCTTTGTTCAATGATTTTTTTTATTTAAAATCATTGTCTTATCAGCAAACATCACTTTGTATGTTAATGTTTGCTTATTGTTGTCTTTGACTGTTATTATTTTTTTTATTGTTATTGCTGTCATGCTTTTTTTTCATTAGAATAGAAAACATTCTTTCTTTCACCTGACCACTACAGAAAAACACTCACAGCTCATTTTTCATTGTCAGTTTTACCTTAAAACAGAGTGTGTCTAAAAGTGTTTGTTCTGTTTCCACATCTGCTGTTTACAGTCTGACACGTAACAGCCGCAGGCAGGTTACTTTGTCACTATTAGAGCTGAACATTGTTTACGAACAGAGTCATATTTGAACCTGCACTGCTGTTTCTCATTAGCACTGTTTTTGTTGGTGTGACAATGCACTAATGAGGTTTCTTTAAGTTTCTGGTGAATGACTGAGCTTAATGCCTCTCCTTGCAGGACCCACGCAGTAAGCACAAGTTTAAGGTGCACACCTACTCCAGCCCAACGTTCTGCGATCACTGCGGCTCACTTCTATATGGACTCATCCACCAGGGCATGAGATGTGACCGTGAGTAACAAATCCATACACACAGAATTCTCAGTGCACCCACTATCGTTATCTGCCCCTGTAAAATTCTTTAACCGTCATTGTACCAGTACGAGACTCAGTGTTCCCTGCCAAGCTACACAGATAAATAAAGTAAAAAAACAATAAGCCAAAGAAAGAAAACATGAGAATAGGTTACAGAAAAGGAGTATAAACAGTGTGTACAGTCAGTCTTATATGTGCATGCAGTCGTGCTTTGGTGAGGGTGTGTGCAAAGCTTCAAATTTGGATGTTTGCATAAGTTCTGGTGTGTGAGGTATTAGAATAAAATTGTTCAAAATGGGGGTCCATGACTGGACGGCTGCAGTGTTATAGTGGTAGTGTGGTCAGTAAATAATGGGCAGCAGCAGTATGGGTACAACTGACTGCAAGTACTGATGCAACTTTATGTAATAATATAGCATGCCTATACATATGCTGCTACCATTATTATTAGTATCATAACTATTTTTACTCCCATTAACCACCATCATTTGTATCATTCTTACATTCTTGTTTCACTATTGTCACCATATGAGTACACCTGAACGCTACAACAGTATCGCAGCATTGTACGAGGACCGTCTATAAACAACTTATTAAGTATTTGACCAGAGGAGGATGGGTCCCCCATGTGAGTCTCGTTCCTTCCAAAGTTGCTTCCTCAGATACATTACAGATAAAGCAATAGTGCATACAAAGGTCTGGCATAGGTTGTAGATACTGTATTGAAGACTTATGGGGTGCTCCCTGTCAACAGTGGCCAGTACCTACTGACTGGGGCCTCGAAATTCCCCAGATCTTAATCTGATTGAGCATCTGTAGGATCGGGTGGAACAGGAGCTCTGATTTGTAGTGGCACCACCTCACAACTTACAAGACTTAAAGGATGTGTTGCTAACGCATTATGAGTGGCACGCATGTCATATTAGTAAATTGGTTTACATTCATATGTATGCGTGTGTGTGTGTGTGTGTGTGTGTGTGTGTGTGTGTGTGTGTGTGTGTGTGTGTGTGTGTGTGTGTGTGTATATATCAGAATAATGTGAAAAACATTGGTTTTTACTTGACCTACTCATACTGGATTAGTTTATCAGGAGCTCTGTAATTAAATATAGTACATGTATCCAGATGGCAAGCAAATCACTGCAGGATGAGTGACTTCATGCAACTTCATATTAATTGCTGTAGTGCTTTTTACACTGATGTTGTCACAAAGCAGCTGTGCAGAAGATCATCCATCCATCCATTGTCTTAATCACTAATCCAGTTCAGTTTTACTGTGAGTCCCATACCTCTCTATTGGGCACTGGGATGGAAATTACACTATTGTAGTCAAAGCCAAGACAGGGCACCAATTCATGCTTTGGCACACACACAATCACACCAGGACAATTTGGAGTAACCAATTCACCTGACCTCCATGTATTTGGACTGTGGGAAGAGACCCAAGAGGAAACTGAGATGGGGAGAACATGGAAACTCCACCCAGATGGGAACTCAGACCCAAGATCCCAGCACTGAGAGATTAACCTTGTACAGAAGATCAAATTTACAAAAGCAATCTGGGTCCAAGACTCCATGAGCAAGCCAGAGGCCACAGTGGCAAGGACCAAGAGGAAGAAACCTTCAGAGGAATCAAGACTTAAAAGGGGACTGCCCCTAACAAACCCCAACAAAACTATATATATAAAAAGTAAGATGACTAATAAACATATAACAATGGATAAATAAACTCAGTGAGCCTAGTCATTAGGTAAAGAACCCTATGACAGCTTCTCTATCAGAATGAGAGTGAGAATTGAGCTCATGACTGGTGAGGAGCTCTGTATATTACAGGCAGGTGGTGTTCTGTGTGTAGAGCTGAGAAGTTCTAATCTAGTATATACAGGAAACAGCCATTACTGACTAAACAATCACAAAAAGAAAAACAAAAAGGATGTGAAGATGGGCTAATAACTAGACTTCATGACACCCATCTATTGTTTTCAAGCTCATAAGGTGCATATGAAACTTCTGTTCCAGCTGGGGAGTCAGACCTGCTGGCTCCACTAAGGCGACTCTGATCCAGAGGGCAGACTAGCAGGAACTCTTTATCAGGGTCAAAACGCCCCAGTGTCAAGACTAGATGAGCAGAAACTCTCCATGTCTGACCAGACAGGAGGGCCAGGTGATTAACTCCGAGAAGGAGAGTGTCTTTCTAGTGTGCTGTATTTTCCACAAACCCAGATAATGATCTCCCAAGGGAGAGTCTCTGGTGGATATGCAAGCTAGGAGACCAAATCCAGCAAGTAGCAGCAGGAAAGTCATGGAGACGTGTGCCTGGACGGGTCTAAAATAGTCGGCAGAATGCTGAGACTAGTCCAAACAGTCAGTATTTTAGTCTGTAATGTTCTCAAGGGGCAAGGGAGACAGACATGGCCAATCTGGATGGAAATTAAATTATGGAAGAGCTCCTGTAAAAGAAGCAATTACCCCAGTACCACATGTATATTTAATCCAGTTTAATCAGGGCTTTATACAGTAATTAGTGAATTTCATATTTTTATTATGCCCCCCACCTACTCACAGCTCTGTGGGACTAATTATTATATCAATTAACATTCAAATCTAAACACATTCAATTTTGAGGGATCATGACAACAACTATTCTCAGCCATATCAGACCCTAGATACCCTTCAGTGTCACAGATCTGGAAGATCTACTGACTGAGCTGCTGGAGTCCATTTTAAATGCTGTATCACCGCACAGATTCTGTTCAGTTAACCACACAACCATAAGGCATTAGTTGTGACAGAAGTGAATCTCCGTTTTGTTGTGATGATCTGTTTGGCCTTAGGAAATGGAATGATCTCGAAGCACTGAAGCTAAAAGCTGCTTTGGCACCATGACAGCGTATCAAGTATTCACTAACCATGGGGTAAAACAGCAACATCAATAAAATTATAGTAAATGCTACAAAGGCAATTAGGCATATAGACAACAGTAATGTCGGGAGAGCCTTGCGGTCATCAGCAGTGCATCTGTCATAGCAGACCATGATGATGCTGATAGCCATGGATGGGTAGAAGTTAGTGAGGAGTTGACGGGGGCAGGTTGCCTCTCCCCAGCCTTTGCGAGAATTCAGAGAGATGTTGTTGGGCTTTTTTGTTGAATGTGTAGAATGAGGTTGTCAGATACATGCTCACCAACGAATTTGAATTGGATCCCCAAAACTCAAGACTTAGACTTGCACCTCAGGCATAACTTGGACCGAGACCCAAGACTCAAAGCTCAGAAACTCAAAGCTTGACTGGGATTTGCACCCCAGAGACTCAATGGTCGACTTTGACTTGCACCTCAGAAACTTGATTTGCACCCAAGAGACTTGAGGTTTGATTTCTATACAAAATTTGGAGATTTGAATGAAACGACTTGTGAACATCTCTACCAGCTGCAGGGAGTGATGTTATTTCCCACAGTTGTGAGTTTAGAAACCAGCTTGCTGAGGATGATGGTGTTGAATACTGAACTGAAGTGTATAGTCTTCCTATGTATGAGTTCTTTTCCTCGAGTTGTGTTAGTGCTGAACGGTCAAAGAGACTGGAGATCTTCAGGTGATCCAAATGTTCCATAGGTGAACTGATGTAGATACAGTGGGTTGGGAAAACTGTTCTAGATATATGCTGAGACCAGTCTTTCAATGCATTTAATATGGTTGGTGTGACTACAAAAAACCTTTAAGACCTTTAAAAACATTAGGACATTTTTCTTGTGGAGTGATGACTGTGGTTTGGGGGAGAGAATGTCATTTGTTCACATGGCTAAGGAGCTGCTAGTGTTGCAGTTAACTATACAGTGGATGTGTATACTGTCCAACATCTGATAACAAAAGTTTTAGAACAGTTTTAGAAAGTTTTTGAATGTTCCTGTTATGCACTTAGTTGGTCAGGGGTTCATTCTACAGCAAGATAATGACCCAAAACATCAGTCCAAGCTCTGCCAGAACTACCTCAGGAAAAAACAACAAGATGGTCAGCTTGAAAACATGGAGTGGAGCACAGTCTCCAGACTTAAACCCCATCCAGCTGATTTGGGAAACCTACAAGAACCAACATTTATGTGACGTTCTGCAGCAGATTAGTGAAGAACTGTCTGAAGAATGTTTGATGTCTGTTGTAGAAAGAATGTCACGAGTGTGTTCAGCTGTTATATCTGACAAAGGTGCTACTGTGATGAGTCAAAAGTTTAGACACATTTTGGTCTATAAATTAATTCCATGAGTTCTTATTTAACTCTTATGCTTTCATTTCAGAGTGCAAAGAGACATTAAACTTAATAATTTTCAGTAAAAAAAAAAAAAAAAAAAAACAGGAAAATTGTGGGTGTTCTAAAACTTTTGATGGGCAGTGTATATGGCCAGTTTGAATTTTAAGTGTTATAGGCTTCATATGTTTTTACTGCATTTTTATACAAGAAATGTAAGTGAAATGCCAACAGGAACTCAAAGTTCAGGGACCTCAGACAATGTGATTGGTCAGAGGAATCGTTTGAACCTCTTTGTTTAGACCACAAACATTGTGGAGTGTAAAGGAGTTGGAGGAGCTGTGTAAAAGTATATAACTAAAAACCTGCATCATAAGACAATTTATTAAGTTTTATTTCATTTATTTATTTTTATCTGGATTTAAAATTTTATACAGCTAATAATAAAAGTAAAATTTAGTGTTTTTATTTGTATTCTCTGCAATAATTTGTGTTTTTCTTGGTTTTCAAAAGTTTTCAAAAACTGGAAGAGGACCTCATGAGACTGGCTCATCAAAGTTAAGAAAATCTCACTTTGTTGTGTTGTTGCCTTGTCACTTCTAGCATGTTGCTAAATCATGGCTGCGAGGCGTGTACATGCTCAGGAGATGAGTGATCAGTCCTCTCAGATCTTTATTATTTCAGTCTTCATTTTAGACTGAAGAGGCCACAGCAGCTGAGTTACATAAGCTCACAGTTCTCACAGGGAAGTATGTGCATTATGGGTCTCTGAGCAGGGAACTGTGGGAGATTTTCAGCTCCGTATGAAGCGACGGCCACATGAAGAGATTTTCCATCTCACGTTCCTCAGACACTTATCCAGTGACCGATACATAAAACATTCAAAATGCTTCACTCATCCATCTCTTTCTCTCCCTCTCTCTCTCTCACACACACACACACACACACACACACACACACGGTGAGACTGAATCACTGAGCTTAAATTTGAGGTTATTAGATATCATCATTATCTGTATTCAGATTTCAATAATACTTTTCTTGTTGATGGTGCTGTAAACTTATTAGATAACGTATTGATTATACATTTTAACTTATTTTATGTATCTTTATTAAGTAAAAAATATCTCACTGTACTGTATTTAAAGATGCACTTAATTCAATTCAAATGGACTTGTGTAGAATTTTTATAACCGTTGTTGTCACAAAGAAGCTTTACAGACATACTGTATGGGTTCAAGACCCCCACTGATCAAACCCAATAAAACAGGGAAAAAACACATGGACCCCTAATTTTAAGTTAAAAACTCTACAACAAATTTGAAAATGAGAAATATTAGATATCACACTAGATTTTAGGAGTTTTTATACATAGATTTTATAGTGCAGAAGGGGGCGTGGCCTAATTATTGCCTCAAGTTTCCAGTGCTGTTGAAAACTGGGAAATACATTTTATATCACTTATAGATTCCACTTTAATGGCCAAAAAAGATTTATTTACAATCAGCAAACTCTGGATTCTACACAGTAAATCTGCCAGTGTTAAATCAACACTATTAGAGTTAAATTAACACTGAGAGTGTTACATTTTGACACCCTCAGTGTTAATTTAACTCTAATAGTGTTGATTTAACACGGGCAGATTTACTGTGCAGATGATAAATTTATGTTATTTAACATACAGTTGCAAGAAAAAGTGTGTGTTCCGGTCTTCATCTAAGTCACAACAATAGACAAACACAGTCTGCTTAAACTAATACCACACAAGAAATGATATGTTTTCATGTTTTTATTGAACACAAAATATAAAAATTCACAGTCCATGGTGAATGAGACTTAGGTTCGCAACTCAAGCACAACTTGGAGACACAAACCCCAGAGACACAAGACTCGCATCTCAGAAACTCGAGGCTTGACTTGGACTATGTTCATATTCTGTTACATCACTACTATATAACCACATTATACACAATACAGATTAATATTTAAACAAGGCCATTTTGATCCAAACAAACTTTTACTGTTTTATTATTGATTATAATTCATTCCAGAACTAATTCTGTACTGCAGAGAGAGAGAGAGAGTGTGTGTGTGTGTGTGTGTGTGTGTGTGTGTGTGTCTCTGTGGACCCTCCACACTGTTTACACTCCAACTAAAGTTCGTCCCCCAGCTTTTTTCTATTTGAACTGTGGAGGAGTTACACACAGCTTTAGGAAACAGAGAGAGAGCACAATAGAGAGAGAGACAGAGAAAGAAAGAGAATGACAGAGAGACAAAGAGATAAAAGTGTTTAGTGTTTAATAACCATTGAATTAATAGCGTTCTTTCATCTCCATTAAATTATGCATCGTCATCATCATGATCATCATCACCATCATAATTATTACTTTACTGCCCCCTTCTGGATAGACAATACAGATGGGCATGGCCTAATAAGATATTGGTACAGGCATCCATGCATTATCTTAACCACTTTATCCATTTCAGGGTCGTGGTACCCCTCCTCATGCTAATCATTTGGGAGCTAGACAGGGCATTGTACTATTTTAGTCAAAGCCAGGAGAGGGCAGCAGTCTATCACTGGACAAAGGCAGATATACTCACACACCCGGGTAGTTTAGAGTAACTAATTTAATTTTCATACAGTGGATACCCTGGAGGAAACCCATGCACACATGGGGAGAAACTTGAACCCGAGAAACATGCTGAGAGGCAAAAGTTTTACGCACCATGCCAACACATGCAGGAATGGTTACATATTCACAGGTAGATATGTGAGCAGTTACTGTTGGGTAGTTAGAAATTCAGCCATAGTTACGTGTAGATAGGGCTATACGTGGTCAGAGCAGTGTAGGACAAGTTATTAGGTGAGGATTAGATGTGGGCGGGGCTAAAGAATGCAGCTTCTCTATGATGTAGGCGGGACTACAACACAACAATCTGTTTTAGAAGGGAAGAAATGACTTTTGACTTTTTAGTATTTATAGTAATCCCTCTCTTTGTCTCTCCCTCCTTCCCTCTCTGTCTCTCTGTCTCTGTCTCTCTCTCTCTCTCTCTCTCTCTCTCTGTCTCTCTCTCTCTCTCTCTCTCTCTCTCTCTCTCTGTCTCTCTGTCTCTCTGTCTCTCTCTTTCTGCAGACTGTATGATGAATATTCATAAGCGATGTGTGGCAAATGTTCCAAGTCTGTGTGGGACTGACCACACCGAGCGCCGCGGCCGCATCCAAATCACTGCTAACATCAAAAACAACTCACTGACTGTCAGCAGTAAGTAACACACACACCCACACACCCACCCCCATACACAGAGACCCTGTAGGGTTGTAACAGTTAGTTGACAGAGGTGATTGGTTACATTATGGAAACATTCATTTATTAAGCTACTTTGGTAATTTATGCTTTGCTAAAGACAATATTAAATGTCATGGACATACAACTACTTATAAAAGTTAACTGTAGTGTATTTGGCTTTTTATCACTTTATTTAGCTGAGGCCAACTGACTGTCTAAAAACTGCACAGTAATGCATTTTGTGTTGTTCACAGGACTGATTGCATCAAAGCTTTTTAGAAGTAGTTTTTTCTTTTTTTATTAATTATTTTGCTGGTTCCCTTTCAGAGGTGTTAAGTAATGAAGTACAAATACTTTGTTACTATACTTAAGTAGAATATTTGGTTATCTATACTTTACTGAGTAATTATTTTCAGACAATGTTTTACTTCTACTTACTTACATTTTCATGTAATTATCGGTACTTTCTAGTCCTTACATTTTAAAAACAGCCTCGTTATTTCTACATATTTCATTTTGGTTTGTCTTCATTCAAAAAACATGCTATCCAGTATTGAGCCATTCAGAAAGAGTGAATGTGACTGCGGTTGGATGATAAATATAAACATATACCATTCTGATACCCTATTGGTAAGCGATCCATCACACCTGCACGTCACGTGTCTCATCACTCTCCAGTAAACTCAGTACTAAACATATATAGTCCACTAAAATGTTTGAAATGACTAAAATGTTTTCATTTTCAAGGGGCAGATATGCAGCTGAAACAGGTTGCCAGTACATCCCAAAAAATTCACCATTATCATTTTAATATAACAGTATATTCATTATGGCTTTTAGACAAAATGTATTTTTGGGGTGGGGGTGGGGTAGTGCACTATATGCCCCTGTGGCACAGCCTAAGTTTTGTTTTCCTTACGTTACTTTTATACTTTAAGTAGTTTTGAAACCAGAACTTTTGTACTTTTTTAGTAAAAAGCTTAAGTTGATACTTCAACTTCTATAAAAGTCTTTTTAAACCCTAATATCTATACTTCTACCTGAGTCATGAATGTGAATATTTTTGACACCTTTGTTCCCTTTTATGTTGTGTATGCATGTCAATTATTAAGTGAATACTATCATTTTATTTAAACTATTTATTTATTTGCAGTATTTTTCTATGCAGCATTTTATACATGTTGTTAATGTGCTGCACGCACTGGATTGAAATTTCATCCTGCGGATAAGATACTGTGGTTGGGCCCACAGGTTCCTCATATAAGACCTGTAATATACATGTCTGACGTGATCTGGTTTATTTGTCTGATTTTACAGTTTGTTGATGTGAAACGCAGTACACACTTTAGAATGATGTGTGTGTGTGTGTACAGGTGTGTGTACAGGTGTGTGTGTGTGTGTGTGTGTGTGTGTGTGTGTGTGTGTGTGCATGCAAAATTTCCCCTTTTCAGCTCACCACTTCTAAATCACCTAGAAGTGAGTTAAATTTTGGTCTAAATGAGGAACTGAGCTGCATTTAGGAAGAAGGAATGAATACTCACATTCTGCACTTAAGCAGTGAAGCATACACAGTCACACACCTACAGACCTACACAGTGCACTGAAGCTTCAAAGCTGATAGAACAGTTAAAGAACCCATACACTATTTTATAAGTTTACTCTAATTATAGAGAATCCATCCAGTTTATCCTTTCCACTTTTTATGTACTTGAACTTAAAGTGTTCCAATTTAGTCCCAAGTAAGTATAATTGTAGTGTACTTGCTAAATAAAAGTACACTTGGGGAAATACTTTTATTATACTTAAGTATACTTAATAACATGTACTCAACGTATACAAGGGTACATTAGCTTTGTAGCTCTACTGCTCGATAAGCTTCCATTATTTGTGGGGTACATTAGTCTTGAAGCTCTAGTGTTTCATACTAATTGGTGGGGTATAATGACTTGTTAGCTACATTTGCTTCACAACTACAGTGTAAAGAAGCAATATTAGGGGACCAGTCATATCTTGCTGATTGGTTACATTATGGGTATGGGGGGAGGGGATTTTGGTAATATTACTTTAATCATAGTCTTTAAGGGACATTTAATTTATACAGTATTGGCTTTGAGCTTAAATGATCCAGTTTAATTGAGAAGCTCTGTTTTGAAAATGATCACTTATGTGTTATTACGGTCTGCTGCCATCTAGTGGTGAAATCTGATTAACACAGCATGGTTCAGATAGCGGTCATGTAAGGAAATGCAAAATCATCCTATTAGGCACTTCCTCAATCTGCCTTATCAAGATTGTTTTATTATATTTAAGGATTATTATTGCTTAAATGAAAATCCTAACAATTAATCAATTGAGAAGAAACATATATATAGTTTTTATTTTTAATCTCACAAATTTTCACAAATTAACATACTCATTTCCAGAAATGTTGGGACACTTTCTAAAAATGCTATAAAAACTGAAATGTGGTTTAATTCACTTGAATGTTTTATATGTAGTAGACAAAAGGACAGAGAAAATATTTTTTGTGTTTTCACTTGTAAACTAATGTTAAATATAAACAATTTTAATAATTTACATCTGCAATGCACTCAGTAAAGCTTTAAAGCATGTTTAGCACCATGTCACACCACCTTTTCTTTTCATTTTACTTTTTAATCATTTAATCATTCAATCGTCTTTTTCATCTTTGGAACATATAATCTAATGCATTTTTCCCTGTGGCTGTGTTCATCACTGTAGCATGATGGTTTCTCAAACAGTATCACCTGAGGTTTCAATGGTCACACATATTCAGCAGTGGTTTCCTCCCTTGGCCTTTACACACCAAGATTTATCCCCGACTACCTGAATCTTTTCATGATATTATGAACTGTAGATGGTGAACGACCTACATTCTTTGCAGTCTTGCACTGAGAAACATTGTCTTTGAACTTACCGACAATTCTCTTACCAAGTTTGTCCCACAGTGCTGAATAACAACCTGTCCTTACTTGCAAAGCCTAAGACTTTGGTGGATGCTCCTAGTATACTCAATCTTGATGACCTCATCTGTTACCTGTTAAACTAGTATTTGAGAAAACTTTCAGGACAGTTACATTTTTAACTTCTTCAGTCTTCATTTTTTCAATCTTGTTTATTTACAGTGGCATCTTTAAAATAGAAAGCAAGGTGGGGCACAATCAATTCTGTGGGCAGCATCTTACTCGTCAGTGAAACTACACACAAACCTACTTTAACCAAAAATGCACCTCATCAATCAAATTCCAAGCAACATAATCTGGTGTTGTGCCGAATTCAGCACCCCCACCATGAGATGCATCCCCTGTTGGGAGACTTACTTGCCGATGGTATTCTGTTGCCTTTACTTTGGTTATTGTGACCAAAGGAACTTAAATACAATTTATTCCAGTCATGAATAAAGGAAATAAAGCTTTTACTGAGGTAAAATAACTGTCTTTGTGCTATATCGCTAGCAGCGGCTAACAAATGTTTTGCAGTGGCAAGCTCCGTAGCAATGCTGATACTGTAAATGATATTCACATAAACTTGCGTATGCAAATCTTTCATTTTTTATTGGCTGTTCCCAGGATGGGGCCAGCTTTAGCTCATTATTGTAAGCGTGTTTCACATGTGCAGTGTTTTCTACTGCTGACTTGCTTAATCGGAAGCTGATGGCTGGCCCCACACTCACTAACTAAATGAAGGCTGCTGAAAAGTACTGACACAACACATACAGGAATATTTAAAATGTATTGGGAACTACTGCCATTTTCATAAGTCAAATACACAACAATATTAGAAAATAATATTTAAATAAAAATAAATTGAAACAAAATTATTGATTATGTCACAGACTGCTTCACGGTGACATTTAGTGTGGCCGGGTCCCACCTGCCCATAATGTGGAGACGTCCCTGTTTATATTTTACAAATAGGATCAAGTTCATCAAAAACACTGAAAATCTTTGTTTGTCCTTTTGTTTGTTAAATAAAGGTTCAAGTGAATTAACAGATATCAGGTTTATTGCATTTATAGAAAGTGTCCCAACTTTTCTGGATATAGGGTTTTTGTTTTTTTGTATATATACAAAATTGCCTCTTTCAAAAATACACCATCTACTGATACCTATTCGGTTCATTATTTACATTCACATAAATAAATTGATTATGTCAGTACTCAGCTGACTGACAGTCATTCAAATACTGATTCAGTTCACTTTCATACATAATTACAGTTTTCATACTCTACACAAATGATACTACTGTTACACTATCTTTGTTTTAAGATAAATACTTGCAATACATGCACTTAATTAGTTCATTTCTCCTCTCAGAAGCTTCTACCTGTTAGTGTGATGCTCTGTATGCCCAGCAGAAGGCGATATTGTCTGTGTGATATGTTGTCTTTTTAACATTTATGTTTAAAATAAGAAATAAACTATCTTCAGTCTAATTATCTGTGTTTGTTTGTCAATTTGGAGAAGGTTGTAGATACACTATCAATCCAAAAGTATTAGACACTCTGAGGTGACCCATTACTGACACCGCTTGTATAGTTTTCATAATAAAGCACTGACCAAGAGAACACAATGTTTTGGAGAATTCATATATGAGCCTAAAGTCAAAACCCTGATGCCAAGCATCAACTAGAGCAGAATATGGCACCCCAGCATTGATCTGCTCCATCCATTACCTTTGGGTTTGGGTTTTTGAGCTGGAGTGGAGCTTGTAACCCAGAACTAATGCTACTGTGTGTCTTGTTTTACCTTCATGGTAATTGGTGGTCCGGTCACACCCTGCTATGTGTCACACACTAACCAGTCAATCAGCTCAGAGAAGTGTCTCTGCTGCAGTGTTTTGTATTCATTATTTGCCACAAGGGGGCACTAGTTCTCCAAACTACTGATTTTCAGGGCTTTTTTTTTAGAATTAGAGAGGGTTTAACCCTTTAACCTGCAGGATTATTGCTCCCTTATTAATATTAAAGGCCATGTATCATAGAAAACCTCATTTTCTTGCTTTTCAAATAAAGAGTTTGATGTAGTATGTAAATGCTGTTCAAGATCCAGATCATAAACATTCTCAAGTCCACACAGTTCATATATAGAGACTAATCTGCACAAACAGCCCATTTCAAATGCCCTGTTCTCATGATGTCACAACAAGTACATCTGCATATACTCATCTATTCAGCCTAAAGGAGTTTGGCCACTATCCTGAAGTGTTTCAGCATGAACTGCTTTTTGAAAGAGGGCAGCCAATCAGAACACAGATCAATTACATATAACAGTCTTTAAGACACAGTAACAGAAGCTTGTTTAATTTGTGAGAGAATAAGAGAGGCTGGAAAATTATCATGTAAACATGAATAATGACCATTTTTAATACATGCAACCACACAAACATCATAAGTGGACCTCAGGGAAACAGATAAAATACAAGAAAAAATAGGTTGAAAAGGTAGTGTGGAGTGCTGAAAGTAAGTCATTAAACCACTGTGTTCAGAATATTTCTGTGTATTTATCCAACAATGTCACACTGATGTCCTCTCCTGCGGTCAGAAAACTAATAAAATGCAGCTCTCCACACACTACATACACCCTCTTCTCTCTCAGTTGTGTGTGTGTGTGTTGGGCATGCTGGGTGTAGCCGTCATTAGCTGGTAAATTAAGCTCTGTGCAGTAATATACACTCAGGCCTGCTAATTGCAGTGGAATAAGCAGAGGCTAGTCTTTGCACACGCACACCATCTTAATGACCGGTCCAACCTTCCTTCACTCGTTATGTAAATTTCACTGGCTGTTTGAATCTCAGGGCTGCTCTGTTCTCCAGGGATTAATTGGTTTGCTGGTCAAGTGCTGAGGTCAACCCCAATTAGCAGAGTAATACCAAACACGTTCTGCAGTTGTGCGCTCTGGGCTCATCATAGCCCCGCCCTGCTGGAGGTCAGAAGAACTGCCTGTGTGAGCAATATTTACACCAGCCTATGAGCTGAATTATATTATAATACTGTAGCTTAAATTGTCATGTTAAGTGAAATCACATTTGTCACTTCAGATATAGTTGATTGGCCAAAACATGTTTGTTGTCCAAATTTTGCTTCTTTAGAACTGGAACTGCAAAGCTTACATTGCTAATAAGCATTAGAACTCAATAGTCACAAAAATAGGCCAATTCTGTCAAAATACATCATCAAAGCTTCTGTTAACTTGCTCAGACTACATCCAGATCTTAAGTAAGGTCTCATGAACTCACTGATGCTGCTATACTGAGACAGGCAGCCACTTTAGACATCACAAGTTTTTTGTTAATTTTTAAAGCTTTTTAAAGGTAAGTGGAAGAAATATGTTAATATGTAAAAAAAAAAACATTTTAAAGACTAAGCTGGATAAAAGTATTTCACAATAAAATCACACATTGTCCCTAAAAAATAAGCTTATTTGAGTACCGTCGATAATGAAGCCATCATTTTTCAATGGCTTTTTACATTATCTCATATTGGCCCCAGCTTGTTAGTT